>BROG01000082.1:350000-645000 GCA_030159075.1 Atrina japonica
AAACCAAAAAAAAAACCCACTTCATTAACTTTTTCCTGGACTACCCTATCTCGCAAGATCCATAACTATTTTTATTCAATATATTTAAATTTATTAGATTTAATATATATTAAATTTAATGCAGATCAATACCAGATAATGTTTCCACTTGGTTACTGAAATGAATATCATAAAACATCAACATTAGTTGTATCCAACGCAAACCTCTTTATGTGTTTTCATGTTTTGCCCATCGTCTGGCATAATCATAGACAGAATTCATAAGTAAACAGAAATTTTGTCGCCAATTAAAGGAACGGGATTCAATGGCAGACAAGCGACTTTTCATAGAAATGAAATTTCAAACCGCGTCGTAGCACATTTAAACACTCTCAATGCATTGGTGCAAGTTACAGTAAAATTATGGTAATATGTTTGGCACTTTACCGAAAGCTGGTGACATCTCCATTTAAATGGAACGAATCTTGGTGAGATGTAAAACAACAAAGAACTCAGTATCTATAACTACATTTACCAACAAAACGTAATCGATTTATAGTATTTACGTTGTATACTTCAGTATCAGAAAAAAACAAACATAAAAACATGGTCACTTGAAATGTCATTTTCTGATGTGAAACGCTACCAGTTGCATGCTACACTTCCGAGATAATACACCGCAAATCCAAGTCGATTGATTAAAACCAGTCACCAAATAAAAGATGGCATGTCTAACCGTCGTAAGATCTCACTCTTATTCCCTGGTGCAATGTAGAAAACCATTCTATGTTGTATATGTAATTGTCTCTGGCATTTGTTGAATAGTTCATTCACTGAAGCGTCCACTGAACTCCGTAATTATCTATGGGGGAAAAGTGGACATATATCTTATAACGCATTTGGTAAAACATTTGCTGTATAAATTAACTGAATCTTTGGGGAAATTATCCTACCTTGGACTAATATATCACAACTATCAATGGTATACAGAGATCTGCTAATCCTCTTGTCAAATAATTGATCGTCCACAACCAGGTTTCAAATTTCAAGATAAAACGTTACGTAGTTTCCGTTTTGTAAACCTCTCAATCTAAATTAGATATCAACTAAGTTTTAAAATGATTTTGATTTTGAAATATTTTTCACCACACTCAACTATTTTTAGCCATATGGTGATGGTCAGTTTTTAAAGTGATATGAGCTGTCGCAGGTGAAAAATTTTACATGCCCAATTAATGTAATATATTATCTTATATATATTCCAAAGAGACCATCTGGTGGTTAGAATAACAAATGCATGTGTAAAATTGCAACAATCTTGCCAATCGTAACCCGTAATATCAGTTATTCTTTGTCCGCCATTACTTCGAGCATTGCAAATTAACTTTCGGTACATTTTACGAAGATTTTCGAGTGGTTAATAAACACGTACTATTTGCAGTTGATATACATTCTATTCTTATTACCCATTGCGTTTATTTTCGTACATCATCATTTGATACTAAAGTCAGGCAAAATTGGTCATTTTTGTCGTTTCAAACATTCGTTTCTGAAATTGTCCACGTGCCGGGTATATCGGCCCATTTTTAACTCGTCCCAATACATTCTCGGCATTATAATTTTGACACATACGATCATAAACTGCCCAACTCCACTGGACATGGCGGCGTGATTGTAAAACATCAGGTACGCATACTTTTCAATTATATTGTTTTGATTTTGTCAATGTCAGCATTCAGGGTAACATTCAAGATCGGACAAATTTATTTTAGTGACCTGATATATTTATTCATATATTCAGCCGATTCTTTCAAATATTTAAAAAAAAAGCGTTAAAAGGCATATATTTTACATAATACATGCACTTTCCAATAATAATCTTGTCCAGTATTTTAAAAGTAAATATAAAAAATCAGCCGACTTTAACATTGTCCGAGGGCGTAAAGGACCGAGATCTGTAACAATATGAGGTACGGGAGATAATACTTTATCCGAAATTATATGAATGATGAAATTGGTGTACCTTGGATGATAATGACGTGCACACACATATTTAGGAATACGGGCAGCTAAATTATAATTAGGTTACACATAAAATGATGTTGACAGTTATTCCAAATTCCAAATTGAAATCAGCATTAACATTTAAATTACTGATTCGGATAAACAACTTGTTAACACCTTTACAGAATTAGAGCAGCAATCGCAGGTGCAAAGATAAGGGTCAACATTTGTCATCACTACTCTTAGTAAACAAGTTTTGATTGCAATGTTAAAGAATACAATGCACTACAATTCGTACTAATTTGATGGGGTAAAAAGATCATTAGAGGTTAAGTTTTGACAGATTTTGATCCAACCAGCGCCAGTATGTTGCACAGATGTGAGATGAAGCTTCTGGAATTTTGGTGTTTTGCGTGGGATAAATTTCCAAATCATATAAAAGCATCAAGATTCCAAAAGCGAGAGAGACCGACGAGAGACCGATTTGAGAGCGAAGAGAGAACGCCACTACTCTCTATTACAGTGTTACCAATGCTGCATCTCTAAATAAAAGACTATACGATCATCGCTGTTATTGATATCTGTAATAAGGGAGAAGGTTACAGGTATCGATTTGGTGCCGTTCAGACCTGGATTTAAAGGTAAGACTTTTACTTCTCTTAGTATACTATTATTTGACCATAACTTGTGAAATTTTCCTTTTTGACAAATTTAAAAACTTTAACTTTTACTAGTTAGTCAAAATTTCATATTTTAAAACTTAATTCGAATTGTTTAAAACAAAATTAAAACTCAAAACTTATTTTTGGCAATATCATTAAAACTTTAACAAAATTAGTCAAATATAAAACTTTCTTTAATAAACTTAGTTACACATAAAACCTGACATCTCGAAACAAAACTCTAAATTATAAAAATATACTTGAATTTTACATTTAACTAAAATGGCAGATAGTAATAGTAAAATTAATTTAAGTAGCATGGCTACAGAATTAGAGGACATAGAAAATGATATGTTTAAACGAGAATTAGATGAAGCTAAACAAAGAAGTTTAAATCAGTCTAAAGTACAAACTGAAAATGAAAACAAACACAGTAGTGATCCAGAAAGTAGCGGGTATTATAGAATATCAGGGGGGGTTAGGACCTAAACCAACTGAAAATAAACATGACAATGAAGACAAAGAAATGTTTGATAAAATAATCAGACAGTTTTCAAATATGGCTAGTGCTATGGCAGTACCCATACACCAAGTAATCAAAAACTTCTCAGGCAAACCGGCAGACTTCAAAGCATGGATTTCAGATATTGAAAGATATGCTAATTTAGTAGAATTAGATATACAGAAAATGCCGGGTGTAGCATTGGTAACATGTTCAGGGGCAGTGGCAGATTTCATTAGGAGATATTTGGTTGAACAAAAAAGTAATGAAAATTTACCTAGTTGGGGGGACCTCAAGAAATTGTTAAAAGATAAGTTCGAGGAAGTAACAAACAGGAGACAGGCGTTAATAAAATTACGAAATTTACAACAGAAAACAGATGAATCAGTTCAAATGTTTGGCGAAAGAATAATACAGGCATCTGAAGATGTTTATATATCAGAACAAAGAAAAAACAAAAACACAAAAGACTTAATTGAACAGCAATTGATAGATATCTTTTGTAAGGGTCTCACGTTTGACTATCTGAAAATGAAATTAATAAGGGAAGAACCAGCAACTTTAGACGCCGCTGTCAAAATAGCAACGCGTGAACAAAATATCAGGGATCAAATTTCATTGACTTTAGAATCGCAAAATGTCTTCAGATTAAACACAGAAAAAGATAATAGAAATATTCAGCCAATGGAAGTTGATCATTTGAGAAATACATTATGTAAAACTTGCATGAGGAAAGGCCATACTACTCAAAATTGTCCAAAGAACATAGATGTAAATGCCGCGGACGAATCAGACAGTGACAGTGACAGTGATGATGACATACAAATATTCCCAATAGATAAGAATAAACAGGTTAAGTTCAAAAACGTCGTTAAGAAAAATCAACAAATGTTTCGGCCAAAACATCAAATGCAAAGAAATAATCAGGTAGGTCAGAATAGGCAACATCAACAATCAGTACCAGATTGGGTATTAGGCGCCGAATGTTGGGTATGTCACATGATTGGTCACCTCAAAAGAAATTGCCCCAATCGTAAAATTAACCCTCGCAATTGGGTACCATATTGGCAATATAATCAGGGACCACCATTTAATCGTGGCAGGGGTAGAACAAATTATAATAACTATCAAGATAAGCAAAGTTACAATCCTCCACCTCAGCAATTTGCACATAATACCTATCAAAATAGGCGAAATTACAATCTGCGACCTCCACAATTTACATACCAACATACTCAGTCCAATGATCAAACGTTAGCACTACCAGTGCCACCCCAGATGTTAGCACTTCCGGCAACCCCAATGCAAGATCATACATCTCAGTCAAATAAGCAATTAGCGCTCCCTGCACCACCTGTAGTAAGTGAACAAACTTCGGAAAACCACACCCAGAGAGTAGGACAACAATGGTCTCAATATAGGGAACATAGGGAACAGGAAAACTAGTAGGCTCTTCTTATAAGGAAGCCAGTAAGAAGAGCTGTAGTAACAAATTAGGAAAAAGTAAGGTAGATAATTCTAGTGGTAAATTGGATAAAAATTATAAAATTCAATTGGCGGGAAATCCAAGTTCATGTGTATTATGGATTCAAAAACAAAAATTTAGGACATTAGTAGATACAGGAGCAGAAGTTTCTTTAATTAGTAAAAAGTGCTTCCAAAATCTTCCAATCAAGGTTAAGGTTATTAATGAAAAACCAAATCTCAGGGCAGTGAATGATCAATCACTTAAAGTTATAGGTGCAGTAAATATTAAATTTACGATGAATAAAGTGACCATGAATCACAAGTTTTATGTCACCGATGGTTTGAATAGAAACTTTATCCTTGGTAGGGACTGGTTAAGACAAAATGGAGTAAGATTATACTTTGATTTAGGTTGTTTAAGAATAGGGAGAACCTATGTCAAATTTGAAGATGACACTCACATATCATCCATAGTAAGAGTATCAAAAACAACTACATTAAGACCACAGAGTAAGACAATATGTTTTGTTAGGACAAATAAAGCATTTAACAGGAGAAATAAAGAAAATTTTGAAATCTCAAGTATTAATGATGGATGTCTTTTAGATGACCCAGGACTTGTAGTTCAAGAATCAATAGGAAAAGTAACGGGAAATAGAAACATTCCAGTATTAGTAGTCAATCAAACAAATAAATTTTATAGGTTAAAAAGAGGTCAAGTGTTGGGGAAAATTAGAGCTTTAGAAATAGATGAGATCCAAGTAGAATCAACAGCCTTAAGTCCAGAAAACACAGTAGGAGATGTAGATTCTTTTAAAGATATTGATGCGCCTTCAGAGTATAAAAGAAGTATTTTAGTCTGTTACAAGAAAACAAAGATATTTTTGCAAAAACCGATGCAGGGTTAGGTCATACAAGTACAGTGAAAATGAAAATAGATACAGGGGACCATCCACCAATCAGAAATAGGCCGTATAGAACACCCCTTAACAAACGACAAGTAATTGACAAGGCAGTAGATGACATGTTAGATGCAGGTATTATAGAAAGATCAAGGTCAACATGGGCTTTCCTATTAGTTGTAGTTGGTAAGAAAGACGGATCTAAAAGAATGTGTGTAGACTTTAGATCTTTGAAAAAAATAGTGAAACCTATATCATTTCCCTTACCATTGATCGATGACATCTTGGCTAGGTTGGGAAAAGTTAAACATTTCACTAGTTTAGATCTTAAAAGTGGGTATTGGCAAGTACAAATGGATGAAGATAGTAAAGAAAGAACAGCATTTACTTGTCACAAAGGGTTATTTCAGTTTAATGTAATGCCCTTTGGGTTAAGTAATGCTCCTGCTGTCTTCCAAGAACTCATGAATATAGTATTACAAGAATGTGAGGACTTTGCCACTGCTTACTTAGATGACATTTTAATATTTTCAAAAGACTCAGAAGAACATCTTAGGCATATTCAAATAGTGTTTGATAAGATCAGGCAGCATGGTCTAAAAATGAAGTTGAAGAAATGTAGTTTCTTTAAGAAAGAAATAGAATATTTAGGCTTTATTGTTAGCGACCAGGGAGTAAAACCTAATGAAAAGAAAGTCAAAGCCATAAGAACATTACCTGTACCAAAGAATGTAAGAGAAGTTAGGGGATTTATTGGCATGTGTATTTATTATAGGAGGTTCATACCAAATTTCTCAAAGATAGCAGAACCTTTGATTGAGTTGACTAAGAATTTTGCTAGATTTAGATGGTCAAAAGATTGCCAGGTGGCCTTTGATTTTCTCAAAGATAGTTTAACCGTAGTACCTTTGTTAGCTTATCTTGATACAAACAAACCTTATGTTTTATACACAGATGCTAGTGATACTTGTGTAGGTGCTTATCTTACACAGATTACAGATACTGGGGAAGAAAAACCTATCTATTATCTGTCTCACAAATTAAGCAAATCTCAGACAAGATGGTCAACAATAGAAAAAGAATGTTTTGGAATAGCATTTGCTCTTAAGAAATTAGACTTATATTTTACATGATGCTCAGTTTGTGGTACGTACAGATCACCGTCCCTTGAAGTATTTATTAGATTCACCTATGCAAAATAAGAAAATACAACAATGGGCTCTCAGTATCGCAGGTTACAACTGTAAGATTGAGTATATAGAAGGTAGATTTAACTGTTGCGCTGACTTGTTGTCAAGAATACCAGACAGTCAAGAAACAATTGATAATTCTGAATCAGAGTCAGACACAGAAATATGATAGATTTCTAGAAGTAGGAGCACTAAATTCAAACACATTCACTCCAAAGAAATACGCTAGCTGTAAGATAGATCCACCTGATGATTTAGTCAAGCCATTTATAGATCTTTCAGGGGATATAGATATAAAGACAGAACAAGAAAATGATGAAAAAATAGCAAAACTTTAGATAAAATTGGACAATGGAGGGGCTACTAAAAGGGAACAAAACAGTTTAATAGTAATAGATTGTTTGTTATACTTTTTATCTCAACAAGATTCAGAAGATCCAAAACTTAGATTGTACATACCTGAAAATTTAGAAAACATTGTCGTTAAACAACATCATGCCTTTGCAGGACATATGGCAGTAGATAAAACATATGATATCATTAGACCAAAATACTATTTTCCAAAAATGTATCAAAAATTGCACAAATATGTAGATCAATGTGTAACATGTCAAACTAGAAGTCAAAAGAAAACACATCCACCTCTTAAAGAAACGGATATTCCACCTTATCCTTTCGCAAAAATTGGTCTAGATCTATCAGGACCATACCCCACCACCTTATCAGGTAACAAATATATTGTATCATTCATAGATCTATATTCTGGATGGCCAGAAGCTTTTAGTGTACCAAATAAATCAGCTGATAATATAGTCCATCTTATATTAGAAGAAATATTCCCAAGATACGGTTGTCCACTTCAGATACTAACAGATAATGGGTCAGAAAATGTAAACAAAGCAGTACAAGAAACACTTAAAGAGTTAAATATAGACCATATCACAACATCTTATTATAGTCCTCAAAGTAATGGCAAGGTAGAAAGATTTCATAGAAATTTACATGATGTAATGGCTAAGAAAATATCTGATGATGTCCAAACTTGGGACTTGTATTTAAATCAAACTTTAGCAGCAATTAGATTTCATTCAAATGAATCGACTAAGTTTTCACCCTTTTACTTGCTATATAATAGGGATGTAGTATTACCATTAGATACAATACTTAAACCTAGACGAAAGTATAATGGGGAAGATCAATATAAAATAGCACTACAGCAGCAACATAAAGCTTTTACGTTAGTACACAAAAACTTAGAAGAAGCTAAGAAAAGACAAAAGAAATACGCGGATAGGGGTAGTCAAGAAATTAATTTCAAGGTAGGAGATCCAGTGTATATTAAGAATCAAAGGAAAACCAGTAAATTAGATAATAAATGGACACCTTATTACAGAATTATTGAAGAGAAAGGACCTCTAAGTTTCATAGTGAAAAACCAGTTGACAGGAACGACAACTAAGACACATGCTCGACATCTTAGGTTAGCTAATTTAGATGATAAACTAAATAAACCTTTAAGAAAATCAACATATGTAGTACCTCCAGATTCAGAATCTCCAGATGATGAAATTGATAAGAATAAAAGTCAAGATATTGTAAACAGATCTAGGTAAATTCGAGATGACTCAGACAGTGAGGATGATATTCCTTTAGCAGAATTAAAAAGAATATACAGAAACCCAAAGTTAGATGATAGAGAAACGTTAACACAACAAGACATTAAAACAGAAAACAAAGAAATAAATAAGGATAATGATACAGAAGACAAAGAAATAAATGAGATTAAAACTCAAAAAAGATTGGTAGACGAGATAGACCCTACTATAAAAGGAATATTAATAACTTTAAATTCGACTTTTGATAACATGTGCAAGAATAACTTGACTATGTTTGATAATATGTGTAAGACAATGAAAAGTCTTAAGTTATAAAACAAATAATGTGATATAATTACAGGAAAACATTGATCGATAAGTATAAGAAAGAAAAATTAAAATTATTTTGGAGATATAAACAAAGTTTTCCGCAGCATGATAAGATTAAAATCCTTAAGACATTAAAACCGATAAAGGAAATTAACTTAGATAATTTGATAAATGAATTAAAATTAGAAGAGATGCAACCTATGCTAGAAGATAGTTTTTGGTTTAAATACGGAACATACTTCTTGATACCCATAATGACAGTCTTAATGATTATAATGTTTAAGTGTAGGGAAAGAATTAGAAATAGGTGTAGGTGTTTCGGACCTTGTCTCAAAAGGAAAAATAAAGATAATAAATGGTCAAGTGATAGGGGAAAGGAGGAGTTGAGTCTTCTACGTCTTTCAATGAGTCAGAACCTTCAACCACACCAGAAACACGGTGAATCAGAACCAAACAGTCAGTCAATTACAAACGCAAGGAGTACAGATAATGACATTATTAGTTACATACAAGATCGTGTCAGTCAACGAGCAAGAAAAACAGCAAGTATATACAATGAAAACCAGGACATTCGAACTGAACAAAAAGTACACGCTTATCCAGACATAAAATTATGCAGAATGTATCTCAAGGACAAATATAACATGGACCTAATAACTGAAAACAATCAAACCAGTAGCAGCAAAGATAACAGCAAAGAAAACAGTAGTGAAACACAAACAATGGAAACAGATAAAAAGAACAATTTTGAAAAACTGTATCCAGACTTGAAATCATGTGAAACATTTGAAAACAGTAACAATGAAGAAAATGATAATACAGAAAACAAATTGTACCAGAATCAAAAAGAGGAAACAGATGATGTAAATCAAGGGAAACTAGCCGATGGGAGATCGTCGATAGAAGATATCGAGATTGATGAGAGCAATTGGTTTCAATCGAGAAACCCGATCAACAAGACTGTTGGAACTAGTTTTCATTATACAAAGTAACGGAGAGAAAGGAAATTCGACTCACTGGAGAATGGAAACAATTAAAACTTTATATTGCAATAATCACAGTGAAATGTGAATATACATAAATAAATATAATCCAGGAGAAGTCGGGGAGTTTTATTCAAAAGGAGGACATTTTCATTAGAAACAGATTTTTGTGCACAGGACGGAGGACTTTCCGTGGACATTTATTACAAGACGGAGGATTTTCCGTGGACATTTATTAAAAAACGGAGGATTTTCCGTGGATATTTAATCACAAGACGGAGGAATTTCCGTGAACATATAATTAAAGTAATTTTGCAGATGAACTGTAAATAAACATTGCTCATAAATATTACTATAACTGAATATGTGAATCAGTGAGCAAGGTTCACATGTATTATTATATATATATGTAGCTTATATTTTTAATTATGATGATAATTAGTAATAATGACAAAATGAACTTTGAATAATTGATATGAACATTATGAAACAAACGTTAAATGATTATTGAAATGATATTCAAAAGCATGAATTGTATATAAAATAATTGTTGTTAAATATCTAAGTCATGATATCCAGGTCACGATTTATTATATAAAATCCAGGTCAAATTGTATTTGTATTTTAACCATCTAAGTTACACCAATGGGGAAATTTATGAAACACAGGAGTTAATAAGAATATTATAATTTTAAAGACATAGTATCTACGATTTCCTCAAATATTTCAATCTCAATTGTTTGGGTCAAATATGTTAATATTTGGAGATAAAAAAACGAAAAATTGTTGAATTAAAACACATAGAAGTATAGTTTTATTGTATTTCACAACTTTCCACGTTTTTTTTATTTTTTGTCGGTACGACAAAAATTCGTTTGCAAGCCCGCCCATATTCATATAACCCTTAGCGTGACCTGTATTTGCGCATGCGCATTTCCATTGTTGATAGTGAAAAGCATGGCGTCCAAAGCAAAAACAAATCGTGGCCGACCTGTTAAATTGACAGATTCAGCTAGAGAAAGAAATCGGAAAGAAGTTCTGGCGAAATACAACAAGACCAAGATAAATATTGGAAAGGAGCATGATCGATGGATAAGCCTCAAGGACCGTCTAAATGTAGGATCTCACGTGCTTACCTCAGCATCCATTGATTGATATCGATACGATCTAGGTCATTGCGTGTGCTTCTGGGATTGTTTCTGTGCATAATTAATGAGTTTGATTCTTACAGACGACGACGACAAATCAGCATTTATCCGTTTAATTACGCTAATTATACAAAAAAGTGTCGACGTGGAAGATCATTATTCAGTCATATCTTCGATATTTCCGCAAAATTGCCGACTAAAAAAAATAACCATTTTCGTAGATACTATGTCTTTAAAGTATTTATATAAATGAAATTTTTATAATTAATAAAAATTTCAGAGGATAGGGACGTTTGTAACAATATGAGGTACGGGAGATAATACTTTATCCGAAATTATATGAATGATGAAATTGGTGTACCTTGGATGATAATGACGTGCACACACATATTTAGGAATACGGGCAGCTAAATTATAATTAGGTTACACATAAATATAAAAATCTCAGATACCAAAGTATAAATGAATAGGATGTCCAGGACATAGATACAAATCCGGTAAAAATGGACAAACACGGACCTCTGGAAACCAAGAGGTGGGATCAGGTGCCATGGAGGAGTAAGCATCCCCTGTCGACCGGTCACACCCGCCGTGAGTCCACAGTCAAGTCCAATGAAACACGTGAGGAGTGTATCCTCGTCACAATTGGTACAGACGTCTTAACAACCGCCAACGAAAAGGCAACTCAACATTTCACTTAGTGAAACAGAGTAGTCGCAAACAAGACTATTATACCGACCATAAAATTTGCGGAACGTTGACATTGACAGTTATTTAGATATAGAAATTCCAAATTCCAAATTGAAATCAGCATTAACATTTAAATTACTGATTCGGATAAACAACTTGTTAACACCTTTACAGAATTAGAGCAGCAATCGCAGCTGCAAAGATAAGGGTCAACATTTGTCATCACCACTCTTAGTAAACAAGTTTTGATTGCAATGTTAAAGAATACAATGCACTACAATTCGTACTAATTTGATGGGGTAAAAAGATCATTAGAGGTTAAGTTTTGACAGATTTTGATCCAACCAGCGCCAGTATTCTTTAGACTGTATGTTGCACAGATGTGAGATGAAGCTTCTGGAATTTTGGTGTTTTGCGTGGGGTAAATTTCCAAATCATATAAAAGCATCAAGATTCCAAAAGCGAGAGAGACCGACGAGAGACCGATTTGAGAGCGAAGAGAGAACGCCACTACTCTCTATTACATTGTTACCAATGCTGCATCTCTAAATAAAAGACTATACGATCATCGCTGTTATTGATATCTGTAATAAGGGAGAAGGTTACAGATCCCCTGACCGAATTACGAAGTACAATTGATCTAGTAAAAGGGTTTATCTGAAAGGTCAGTGCATACGGAAATACATCTTAATTTTTTAAAGTACGGGAAAACAAATAACTTCGAAAAGAATATCTTTTACGTTTCATGGTGATAATGTATTTGACCACACATTTTATCATATTCTCGTCTATATGTGAGGGGACAAAATAATTATTGTGACAGCTCATATCGCTTTAATGGTGGAGGAGAGAACCCAGTTACAATGTACCTGGGAAAGACAACTGGCCTTCCTGAAATAAACTGGCAAACATTCTCACAAAAGTCAACTTAGGATCAAGAGGGACTAGAACCTGCACTGACCAGAAGTAGGACACTTCATGGTTCAAAGTGTGATGCTCTAACCACCTGACCATTAAAGATGAAAACTCGCACAGATGTTATTACCACCAAAAATCGTCGAAGAGGCAAGCTCAAAGCATAACTTGACCCACTTTTGGTAGATGTATATATTATTGAATAAGTTCCTTGTTATACACAAATCATTTAACTATGCAAATTAATGTCAATACAGACTTCGTTAAAACTTCAAATGAGTCACCATTCCTGAAAGCTCAATCAATATCGTATTCATAGAATATTGAAGTGTTACAAGAAACGAAGCTTATCCATTGCTAACAAGGTACGTTATTTATATAACATGTCTCACTTATCAATAATAACCTCAATCAACCGAATTCTGTAAACAAAACAGAAAATACAGAGAACAAACTCAACTTTATCTAAATGTTTTATTCTTCTCAAGAATTTTTGTACATACTACATTTATTAAAATAAATTGTTTCCGTCTCCTTAACGTTCAAGATAAATAAAGTAAGTCTGAGAAAGGTTAATGATATAATAACAAAATATCTAACTATACTGACCAGTATTTATCAAACCTCGTGAAAATATCTAGAAATGAATATTCTATAAAATATTGTAATACAATGTAATTAAACAACCTCAAGAAAATAGGAGAGGTGAATGGGCTTAAACACTCGCCTATGAAATATGACTTTTACACCCCACTTTTTTATATTCATCAAAATGTTTGCTTGTTTGGTCATAGTCATAGTCATTAATGTAACTATGGAGACGTTCAGCCAAATTTCTCTCAAGAACAAATCAATTATCTGCAAAGGAGTAAAACTAGAATTTACTGTACCAAAATCAGTTGAATTAAACCGTATTCTTTTATTCTGTTAAATGAATGATTACGACCATATTTTCTCTGTTAAGCCAGTGATAGCATTGTATCTTAGAAACTGAAATTATGACTTGATATTGATGCTATAAAGAAGTAGATCAACTGGTATTATCTAGGTCACGAAGCCAAAGGTATGATACCACAAAAAATATCTCAACATAAGGACTGCACAATATTTGAATGCTTTAAAACTCTGTTACTTATATTTTAAATGATATAGATAGCCCAGATTAAAGTTTTTATCCAAGGCCGTTGACGCTGGGGATATGACCATAGCCTTCTGGACATATTTTCCTGGCAAGCTAAAAATTGTTCTAGTTGACATCTTACAGATTATAAATAAATGAAGTATCACATACAATGTCAGGTTACATCAAGAGTGAAAATCTTCACCAATTTATACAAGATTTCCATTTATTTTACAAAAGTTACAAGAGTCAAATGTGAATAATGAAACCAAATAAATTACAGGAACTAATTAATAAAACAAACATATAAAGCATAAAACTTTACAGCATTATTCCCTCTTGTAATTATATAAAACCAATCAAATTAATATGTTGACAATTACTTATTACATTCATGAACTAGAGACAAAAATGTGTAATGAATGCATGCGAGTTAACAAACAAAAAACTGACAGGGCCCGATATGTGAAATTCCGTTTCATTACTCTTTGCATATAAAGATGCTACCCACTATATTTCATAAAATTTTATTTAGTAGTTTTTGGCAAAAAATGTTTCTCTAGATTGAAATGAGTATCACTCATTGTATTAGTTTAAAAACACTATCACTAATGAGAAAACACAGGACTGAAAATGCAATCCCATCTAAAAGGCTTTGTAACTTCCATATATAAAATATATAAAACCGAAAAAAAATTGAGACAACATAATTTTTGGTTATTTAAGTTATTTATGCTGAAAGAACAAATGCAATTAAACACATGAAAGAACTGCATTTAAAGAGAATTTGCCTGCAAATGTTGAGAAATTGAAAATGTATAAAGGCAGAGGTGGAATCAAGCCGAGCATAACAGATGTGTACCCCCAAGTATGGGAAAAATGTACTTAATCTTTAATTTTCCTATAAAATGGTGGAAAATTTCACAAAAATTACCAAATTTTCAAGCCTTAAAATGTATGGCAAAGATATTCTAGGCTTGCACTCCCTCTAAATTAAAATCCTGGATTTGACCCCGACAAGTTTATGCATAACTCACACTTCAACTGCAGGATGGTATCAGAATGTGTTAAGGTACCTAAGTGACTTTGATTTTGTTTTCAATGCAGTTCATACACATGAACGAATACTTTTGTTTAGGAAAAAGTACTCGATGTAATCAATTCCACCACTAAATGTAATATCATGATCAACACAGTAATATGTCTCAGTTTTACAAACTTAACAAACTAATAACTACAATATATCTTATATTCTTCCACTTCTTATTCATATATATATTCCTTCATTTATACATCGTTCTACAACAAGTTTTGTCAGGATTAGCTGAATATATCTCAAATACAAACACACGACTTTGAAAGTAAGATATGATATAACATGTAGATTCAATCATAGCCTATGTAGTCTATTGATTACTTGTAAATCGGGAAATATTCGCAGGACTTAATTTTCGCAAAACAAAAAAAAAGATGATATTTTTGCTATTATAATTGTCCATTTCATCCATAACAACCTAACTGTTACAAAAAATCTGGATAATCTGATATTCTTCACTCACTTACAAAATATGTTTTTTTTTTTTTTAAATATAACCCATCTTCGTATCTTTTCTTCCCTACTGGAATGATCAACTGGGCTAATTTGATCCATGTAGCATTGTGCATTTCAGTTTCACTTTCAGTATATGTTTGGAAATTAAGTGAATTTTTTTTTTCCCTAGCGAGAGCTCTCACAAAATTATGCATAAATAAATATGCGAATAAAACAAGATTTACAGTAAAAACACTACATATGTACACTCTGGTAGTTAAAAACTAACAACATGACTCGGATGGATTAAAGACATCAAACAGTACAGCAAAAATGTATCATGAACACACATGGATTAAATTATGAGAAATTGCTTTGCAAAATAAGACTTTTGAATATTCTCAATATAGAAACATGTGCATTCTGACTCATGAACTCATTAGCTGAAATATATGTGCTTAAATCATCAAACAAGTGACATATAAATGCCAATTGGAAAAATTATGTAACAATCCTTTGAAATGACACTTTAGAATATTGTGAGAGGCATGTTAAACACTATGAAAACAAAAAAATGAACATTATTAGATAATCAATTGCCCACTCAGATTTTCATGTACATCAACCATTGTGAATGCATGATATTTTCTGTTGCATGAAATAAAAACCTTAAATCAAATTTCATATTACACATTTTGTATCGACATGTATATAATATCAAAAAACTTGGAATTTTTATCTACAGACATGAGTCTATGGTAATCTCGCACACACTATCAAGTTATTTTTGTACCACACATTTTCTTTAATTTCAAACATAAACACTGAATGCAGTCAAAAAATCACATTAACTGGAGAAAACAAGCAAACTAGATTTAACTGTGCAAATGAGCTAAACCTATTTTTTTCTGGAGAAAAACCTAGTTTAACTGGGCAAAAATCAGATTTATGAGTATTAATGCTATTTTGGCAGTTTACCATAATTTTCTCAACAATCAATGAGAACACTCAATATACGTCCAATAAAATAGTCTTTAAATGTGCGTTTTGACACTCCTCTAGCATGTTAAACCTGATATTAATGTACCAAAATCACAATGATAAGATAGACCTAGTTTTTCTCCATTTAAACCTAGATTTTTTCTTAGAACTCGTATCAACTGAAGAAACAAAAGTTGTCAGAAGACAACAAAGCTTGCCAAAATTTGGTGTAAACTATCAAAATAGGTATTTGACCCACAGCTGTCAGGTTTTAGGTCAAACGACTTGCAATAATTTTGGTTCCTTCAGCTCAGGTTCAAATTTTGGAAAAGTAGATCAAAGTCTAAGGTCAAAGTCACTGGGTCAAAAATCAAGGTACCAAATGAAAGCTCTGGTCATAAGAAATCTATATGTGGAATATCAAAGCCCTATCCCTCATGATTTTAAAACTTTACCCAAGGTTAATTTAAAAAAAAAAAAATAGGTCAAAGTCCAAAGTCACTAGGTCAAATGTTAAGGTACCACATGAAAGCTATGGTCATAATAAATCTATATGTGAAATATCAAAGCCCTATCCCTGATGTTTTAAAAAATAAAGCCAAGGTTAAAGTTTTTGAAAAATAGGTTAAGTTCAAGGTCAAGGTCACTAGGACAAAAGTCAAGATCCCAAATGAAAGCTATGGTAACAAGAAATCTAGATGTGAAATATCAAAGCTCTGTCCCTTGCAATTAAAAAGATACAAGCCAGGTGAGCTGAAAATAGGTTTTACTGGAGAAAAACTAGATTTCACTCATTGACGTGGCAATCAATTTTGGTATGTCATATGAATAGGCTGGAAGAGAACATATAATGGCTATTGGTGAATTAAAAAAATGTTAATTGACATACCTTTCCTCTGTCTATACAAGTTTTCAAACGGAGTTCTTTTGCAAGTGAAACTCAAGATTTTGCCAACAGATATTAAATATGTATTTCCATAACAAATTTGTAAACACAAGACCTTATCATACAACCATGTACAACCTCAAGTCACTAACTTTACTCAATACTCAACTTTTATTTCACAAATATCTGTTAAACTTTTGGATATAACTATGAAACACAATTTTATCTTTTTTTCATTACATAAAAACATACGGACAAATTCATCGTTTTCTCATAAAACTCAGGAAAATGTTGTCTAGTATGGAACACAAAATTTGAGACCGTAATGCTAACTTTTTATATATATATATATTTCTCAAGTTTTCTGGTAATGAGCAATTCTTTTCATCATTATTCATATTTGTATGCAGTAAATACACAAAATATCCAATTGCAGCATAAATTCTGTGTTTTCATTCCTAAAAATCTAGGTGAGCTGGAGTACCAAGTCAAGTTGGAGACTTCAGACCCAGTTCTGATACTGGAAATATTTCTTTTTATATAAAATAAAAACAAAATAACTGAATGTTAATCCTGACCCTAAAGATAATACAAATCTAAATTTAGTGATGGCATACAATTGATGTTATTTGCCACACAATAATAAATGCATTTTATTTTTACCATCAAACTACACATTTTTAAACTTTGTTCAACATCATCAAAATATTAAGACAGGTCCTCAAAATCTAACTGCAGGACCATAAAGCAAAAATCATTTCCTGTATAGAAAGCCAAATGTGACCCATTAGACAAAATGAAATGTTCTTATCTAATCTTTTATTGGATTAATAAAAGTTATCTATCATCATTCACTTTTATATTATAAAACACAACACAATTAGTGTGCAACAAAGACAGTGGTATATCAGATAGTCTTTGTTTTCCCATTTCATATATAACTGAAACAAACACTTCAAACATGAAATTTTATATCTCGGATCATTATGACTGTTTTGAAACCATAATACAACATATTAAAGTTTCCAAAGGGAAATAAACCTACCTACCAAACACAAAATAAAAGTTCAACAAAACAGATGATTCTTTATGCAATTTTAAAATAATCAGTCCTTCAACAGAGGGATTCTTTTTTATTTTCATAAAATACACAGGAAGTCGACTCTTCTGTTCAGATTTCTATCTTCACACAATGTTCGGTTATTACTTTCTGCTGGCTACAAAAATTGTCTCCTACCCTAAAAACTATTTAAATGGCGGAGCAATGACATATATAAAATGTCTTTTGTAAATAATTTGGTAGAATCTTGTTATCTCCCTATTCAGGGGACAACGACTATTACTACGAGATATCTGGAATTCGAAATAACCGAAATTTTAAGACAGCCTGTTCAACTTTGACATACATTGTAACCGGAATTTTAACTTATCCAATTTTCAGCATAGTCAGATTCCAGTGTATATGAAAGAGTCATTAACAGATGTAAAATAATTCTGTTCTAGTTTTGGCATCTTCTACGAACATTATCAGCCAACTCATCATGTTAAAATGTACAATCTTCATCAGGTTTCAACCGAAAATATCATTTTCTAATATTAAAAACAAGACAAGACCAACATGGGTATACAATTTAATACCATTACATTTCCAACACATTAAAACCAGATGATAATATCAAAATGGTTTAGCCAGAATTTTATATCATACATAAATAAGTGTAAAACAGACCTTTGGATTTCTTCTAATGTTTGAACGTAACTAAAAATGAGGAAAAAGTATCAAGGCATACCTAGTGTACACTTTTAAGCACCATAAAATCTTGATATTCTCCAAAATATAAATATCCATGTCTAACAACTAAAACAATGAAAATGAATATTCATGAGTTATGACTCATTCAGAGAAAAAATGAATATTCATGCATAATATCTAACCAAACAAAAATGAACTTATCCAATGAAAAATGAATATTTATGAACTATGACAAATTCTATAAAAGACTAATATTCTCCAGTTTTAACTAACCTACTAAGTAGGGTCCACCAAAAACTTTTTCTGATGACATTTCAGAATAATCATAACTTCCAAATATAGTAAGCACAATTGAAATTTGACCTTCATGAGCCACAGCCGATGTGCATACACTCATCTAGCTGGAATTTTAACTTTAAATATCAAGTTGAGGACAATACTTTGGCTTGAAAATGTTCAAAATGAAAACTTACATGATTGTCCCTAAACCCTTAAAACTCTGTTACTGGGATGTAAATAAAATTAGTCATGATGATGATGTCAAAATGGACGAAGTGTTTGCTGATAGACAAACATCTTTCGACTTTATACATTTAACCTCTGGCTCAGTTGATATCTATCTATAGTCAAGGCACCCTGTACTTGCTCAATCCTGTCTGAGCTACTGTAAGTGTTCTATCAACATCATTATCTTTACATTTGCCGTTCAGATTTAAGTATCGTTTGCTGCATTTATAGAAAGCTGTCCTGTGTCCTCTCAGAAAAAGACTCTGCGTTCAGGTCCTCCACCACCTTCCATCTGTTCACCGCCAAACCTTTCAGACAAGCTTAATCCCGTCTATGAAGAAAACAACAAAAAGACATAATAATTCATTCTTATATACAAAATTCAAACATATATGTAATACATCCTTTAATATTTGTAATCATTTTTAAATAACAATCAATCAAAGGGTTGAATGATCCCAATTAGCTCAAATACGTTAATGCTTGGAAAAATTACAAAAGCCTGTTGGCCTATCAATGAGGCAAGTATGTATTTGTGTTTGCATTTCTATGAAAGCAAGACACATGTGTTCATTTCCGTAATTGAGTTGACTTCCCCAATTTGAATTCTACCTCTGTACTACATGCATCACAGTCAACAGTTTGATTTTGAATACCAGTAATAATTTATATCAATGATTTTTCAGCTACATGGTGGCAGCAAAGTTTTAAATGGTGGAGGCGAGAACCTTGCGGAAGTAAACTGACAATTTTTCTCATAAAATAAGCTAACGTTCCAGCAGAATTTGAACTGCGCTGACATAAAGTGAGATGGTTCAAAGCATAATGGGTACTCTTAGCACTCGACCAAAGAGATCTCTCACAGTCAATAAAAAAGATGTGTTTAAAAAACGGTAGCACTATGCCTTAAATTACGCCATTCATAATGATTTAAAAGTCCAATGACTCTGGCAGATACTGCGGAATTTTGGCTATAATCAAATTCATCCTATGATTTATCAACATAAAGCACTGTACCTAACAAAAATAAAGTCTAAAGAAAGAAAATAAAAACAATTTGACATACATGTAATGTTGATAATGGATTTACAACAACTCATAAAGATATCAAGGTTCCTTAACTCTGGTGGAAATTGTCTCATTTTGGCCATAATCAAGTCCTTCCTAGATTTTACAGATATCAAACATACCGTATTTGGTTAAAATTTGATGAAAGAAATCTTGTTATTTGAAAGAAATCGAAATGTTGCATATAGACAAATGACAAATGGACGACCAAAATACCACCCACCCACCCCCCCCTCCTTGCCATTCTGACTAGCTTTTATCTGAGGGGAAGAAAAAAAGTGATTCTTTTTAGCTACATGTATGAAGTAACCAAAGGTCCCAAATGGCCACAATGACCTTGAGTACTTGGAAATATTAAGCCTGTTATCTTATACAATGGGAGGAAAAAGAGCTTGCATTACTATGAAAGCAAGACATGTACACAATTATTTCCATAAAGATTTGGAATATTGAGCCAATATCAATATAAACCAGTTTATGGTGGGTCTATATTTATGATTGCAGTCTAGAAAATCTAACCATCTGGTAAATATAAGTGTACTCTGTAATATGTAGCCAGTTAACTTACAGTTTCAGAAAGTTCATTGTACACATAGATCATGACAACACCCACAATAGGTTGGCGACTTCGTTTCACAATAACATGACATTCGGCGAGACAATAGTTATCAATGTCATAGGATTGCTTCATTTCTAGAGAGCAAAATTGTATATTTTATCTATCATTGGTGAATCATATATTTTAACAATTATATCAAATAATTTATTGTATACATGTACAGTGAAACTTGCATAAAATGACCTCCTTAGGGACACATGAAAATGGTCTTTATAGAAAGATGGTCATTACATATAAGTCAATTTGTACACAAATGGCACTATTGGGGACAGCAAAAGAATGGTCTTTGTGACCAGGTGGTCTTTATACACAAGTGGTCGCTAAAGCAGGTTTTACTGTGTTTTATCTATCACAAGAAAATTACATATTATACCCATCAAAACTATATACAGTCTAACCTGTACATATGGCCACCTTTATAAAGCAGTCACCTCATCTACAAGGACAGTTTTAATTCCTCCCTAATGTTTTCCTCATATAATTATACCCCAATAAGCAGTCACCTTCCTGACACGGTCATTGTCAGTTGTCACCCCTTTCATGACCAAAGTTACCAAGTTGACCCAATTAAATGGCCATTCAAATTTCAATGTGCTGGTCACTTATGGTCAAGACATATGCTGGTTACCAAAATTAATACTAGTATAAACATCATGGTCATTCCAATGTTTCAAATATCTTGACATATATTAATCTCTTACTAAAACGTTACATGGGTAAATGAAGTTTAATATACATGTTTGCACACATTATAATTAGGCAATCATGAGACCCTTAATACGGAGGTCATCTCTGTTAAGATGTTACTCTCATGATTTCCCTTGGGTGACCTCTTAATACAGGTTAGACTATATATTCTATATACCATACGGTGTATTACAACATAGGTAAGTAGATACTTACGGAACTCTGGGCAAACAGGGTCTTACTTATCTTGTAATTCTCACTAACGGACGGTTTTAAACTCTGAAATACCACAGAATACAACTATCTTAACAATAGAGTAACCATCCACTATAACAGAATCTGATACAATGACATTGTTATGTAAAGAAAAGGGAATATGCAAGAAATTTTATAGAAATTCTGTTCATAAATTAATTTTCACTCATATGAATATTAATTTTACTTTTTTTAACATTATTGTGTTTTACATTCTAGATATTTCAGAACCATGCTGTTTTCATCTTTTTTTTTTTCTTCAAACAGGTGAGATAATAACTTGAAACCTCCAGGTAAGGTTAAAATCACCTGGAACACGGATAAGATGACCTGAAACCTTCAGAAATGATTAAGATGACCTGAAACCTCAAGGTAGGATTAAGATGGCCTGAAACCTTCAGGTAAAGTTGAGATGACCCAAAACCCCCAGGAAA
The DNA here is from genome assembly GCA_030159075.1 of Atrina japonica. Lineage (NCBI taxonomy): Eukaryota > Metazoa > Mollusca > Bivalvia > Pterioida > Pinnidae > Atrina > Atrina japonica. The sequence continues at coordinate 372,209 of BROG01000082.1, forward strand.
GATTAAGATGACCTGAAATCTCCAGGTAGAATTAAAACGACCTCAAACCTTCATGTGAATAAAACAGCAGAGTTTCTTTCTTAGCATAAGCTCACCTCAACTCAAGCTAAAAATAGATTTTTTCTTTACATAAATAAAACATTTTTAAAAAATACCCCATGTTTTTAATCTGGTAGTTAATTGGCATTGAATCTATAGACCAAGTTTCATCAAAATCCATGAAGGATTGAAAGCATTAGCGTGATCAGAGGGAAAGCTAACAATCTGACAGTGGCTGTACTATATAATGATGGAGCGTTCATGCTACCGTTCTTCACATCAGCTACTCTTTTAAAAATTTGGCGAATAAAATTATCTTCTGACGAAAATCATTGACAAATGGCAGTTTGGAGCTGAAATGTTCTTTGTAATTTTTGAAAATGATAATTCCCTGATCTGCCTGTGTACCAGTAATCCTTGTTTTTATTTCACACCTGTACATTGTATTGACAGTACTCAGTCTCAGGCCTCGGGTGCCAATGTTTATACAATTGGTAAACTGCTAATCATCACGCCTAATTATTTAAACAAACCTACAATTCATCTTGTCTTTTGTGTTACCTTAATCAACATCTGTGATGATAATTAATTCTGAATAATCCTTTAATTAGATTAAAAACTTGGAAGACTTCAAAACGTATTGATATGACAGATGAAGGACTACCAGCCACTTATATCACGATCAATTTTATTTGTACTTGTCTCATTATCAGAAAAATATGTTTACCACCCCAATTACACTAACAAAATATGAAATAAAAATAGTCATATCTTAACCTGAAAAGAAAGAGGTAATGAGTATGACATCATCTGACATGTACATGTGCATGCAACTCACAACCACTGATTACCGCTTATATCACCGATGAATAAAAATAATATATTAACGATAAATTGGTCTTGAAAATATTTAATGCAATGGACAAAAGCAAATACAATGTAAATTTAAATGCAATTAACATTTTGGTAGAATTTTGTAAACATTCCAGGCCAGAAAATGGGATTGGCAAGTTACTTGTAACTAATTTCTATTCCATCTAGCACACTACATTTTTTAAATGTTTTTAAAATTTTTTAAATGTTTTTTATAATTCCTATTAAGAATTAAATAATTAGAATAGGTAATATGAACCATGAAAAATTAAGTCATATAGGGACTCTTCACTGTTAATAATAATATTGATATTAACTGCATATGATTTAAAAAAATAATAATAACAAGAGATCCCAGAGGGATCTTGGCGCCCACCATCGAATGTTTTTCATTTGATCCATGACAGACTGTTCTTTTCTCTTATTTTGTGGCTCAACAATAAATTTGAACTAAAACCTAAATATATGTAAAGTGCTTTCTCACAAGATTATAACAATACAAAATATAAATTTCAATAATCAAAGATAGCTTAACCATAACTGTCAACCTATAAAATTGAAAATGTTGGTCATGACCTGTATTGAGTAAAAGAACAAGAGGCCAATGGCCTCATAGCTCGATGGCAAAAGAAACAAGAAACAGTTTTAAATGTATCCTCAACAAAGCTATTTGCTCCAATTTGAGTGGAAAAATTTAAATTAACATTAAATATAGAATATATCCAGATTATAGTATAACCCTATACACATCCCTTGCTTAAACCTCACTTTTGGACTTTTGGTATTGAATGTTTGCCCAATTGTGGAAGGTTATATGGGTTATGCCCCAATGCATGTGTAACATTTCCGAGCAGGGGTTTAAGGCTATGATGGGTCTGATTTGGATCCTGGTTAAGAGTCTAAAGGTTCGGGCAGTATATATATATACATATATATATATAAATAAGAACCAAATGCTACTTGTGCTTTAACGATAAAATACAATGACAACTATAAACTATTCTAACATTTAACTATATTAACTATTATAAGAGTTTCAGGGAATCACAATAAATCACAGGTTTTCTAAATATAGATCATGTGATCAACCATCCTAAAAAAATGGCTGCTGAAAACAGTGTGATCAAGCATTTTGTCCTGTATATCAGTGACAGCTAGCCACGTTAGACAGGTGGGTGCTGGTTTAGGTATGTTTATATAGTGAAATTGATTGGGGGGAACAGAAACTGGATTTTAAAGACGAGTGGCTGTTGAAAACAGGTGGCCTTTCAGGCAGGTTTGACTGTACATCATTTATGAAACATTACCCACGCCTCTAATCACAATGTGTCTCGCATTATAAACAAAACTAAAGTTATTATGTACAAACGAACAATAATATCATGTGTATGAAGCTACATTCTACTCAAAAGCAACAGATTCTTTGATTTCAAGGATGGTGGTCTTGAAGCCTTCAATTTCATATGTAGTAGTTTTTACTGTTTTGATTTTGAACAAGTCTACTTGGATATTTTTATTACTTGTGATTGTATCTGAAATTGTTTGTATGGGTTCTGTCTGAACCTCAGCATAGACATGCTTAACACTGGTCCCTGTTTGTACACCAACATCGATAATCTTAAAAGAAACTTGTTGTTTAACAGTTCTATTTGTCCTTTGGCACTTGGTCACCCTACTTCATTGAAAACCCTTATCATCAGACTCCAATATAGGTGACTTTCTCTTTGAGGTTTGTACTGGGTCAGGAGTACATGACCAATGCACAGTAAGGGAAACTTGATCAAAACTCATTTGCATAATATTTGTGCGCATGAATTGTTAACAGTCCAGTCAAGCTCTTGTAATGTCAATTTTATCACAAGAGCACAATGGTAAAAAATGATTGAAAAGTAACATTCTAAAACAAATTTATAATTTCTTAAAATTCATAAAGGATACTAATAATATAATAGCATATATTTCAACAAGTCTTTTTTCATAAAGAACCCTTCAAAACTTTCTGAGAAATAGCGATAAAAAGCTTTAATTGTCAAAATCCAAGATGGCCACCTGGCAGCCATTCTGTGATCCGATCCACCTGAAAATGTACACTGCATAAGGACCTCAAGGAGATCTTATATGTCAAATTTCATAAAGATCCCTTCAGTACTTTCTAGGAAATAGCTATAACAAACTTTAATTGTCAAAATCCAAGATGGCCACCTGGCAGCCATTTTGTTATTTAATCTGCCTGAAAATGTACACTGCACAACTAGACCTCAAGGAGAACATTGTCAAAATCCAAGATGGTGGCTGGCAGCCATTTTGTGATCCAACCTGCCTAAAAATGTACACTGCATCAAGGAAAACCTGTATGTCACATTTCATATAGATCCCTTCAGTACTTTCTTAGAAATAGCAATAACAAACTTTAAATTGTTAAAATCCAAGATGGCCACCTGGCAGCCATTTTGTTATCCGATCCACTTGAAAATGTGCACTGCATAACAAAACCCTAAGGAGAACCGATATGTCAAATTTCATAAAGATCCCTTCTGTACTTTCACAGAAATAGCGATAACAAACTTTTAATTATCAACATCCAAAATGGTCCCCTGGCATCCATTTTATGATCTTATCTACCTGAAAATGTACACTGCAAAACTAGACCTCAAGGAGAACCTATATGTCAAAGTTTATAATGATCCCTTTAGAACTTTCTGAGAAATAGCAATAAAAGAATTGTTTAAGGACAGACGACAGACCACGGACAGAGAGTGATAAAAATAGCCCACCATCTGTTGATGGTGGGCTAAAAGTCCTTGATCTCAGCCTGTTTTTCATTTTGATCATTTTACAATTGATGTTGGCTGTAGTAAAAGATGTTAGGAAAATTCCAAGTGAGATGTTTGAAATTTTAATTGGAATGTGGATTCAAACTTAAAATTATGAAATATTTTCTTTTTTTTTCTAATTTTAGTTTTTAAGATTGTAATTTATAAATTTTCAGTACTGTACATAAAGGAGTTGGCCAACGATTTTTTAATTTGGCCAATGACAATTGAAGTTGGCCAATGATTTGGCTGATAAACTTTCTAGGGCTAACGCTGATGACGTACAATGTATAAAAATTCTTTGTGGGATGTAAGAAAATAAAAAACAAAATTAAGAACAATGATATTACAATACATACTTGTAGCCACACAAAAATTATCTACATGCAGTCATAAACAACAGTTGTCAGAAGACAACAAAGCTCACGACATGGGTGTAAATTTCCAAAATAGATATCTGACCAACAGCTGTCATGTTTTAAGATCAAAGGACTGGTAAAAATTTTGATTCCTTCAACTCAGGTTAAAAATTTTGAAATGTTGGGAAGAGTCCAAGGTCAAGATCATTTTTGAGAAGTAGTTCCAAATCCAAGGTCAAGGTCACTAGGTCAAAAGTCAAGGTACCAAATGAAGGCTCTGGTCATAAAAAATATCTATATATAATTTCAAAGTCCTATCCCTCATGGTTTAAAAGATATAGCCAAGGTTAAAGTTTTTGAAAAGTAGGTCAAAGGTCAAGGTCACTACATGTAGGTCCAAAGTCAAGGTACCAAATGAAAGCTCTCTTCATAAGGAATCGTTATGTGAAATATCAGAGCCCTGTCCCTTGCGGTTAAAAAGTTATGGGCCAGGTTAAAGTTTTGTCTATGGACACCAACGAAGATGACACCGAGGGTATGGCATTAGCTCTCCGGACTATGTCACGGCGAGCTAAAAATTAATTTGAAAGAATAAAATTTCTAAAATTAATGAGTCCTTTTTCCATCATTTCGTTTTTGTAGCGATTCTGAGGTTTAAGGATCTTGTAGCGATTCTGAGGTCTAGGGATTTTGTAGCGATTCTGAAGTTTAGGGATCTTGTAGTGATTCAGAGGTTCAGGGATCTTGTAGTGAATCTGAGGTTTAGGGATCTTGTGGCGATTCTGAGGTTTAGGGATCTTAATATTTATGTCATTAAACAACAACTTTATACATATAAAATGTAAAACTATGAGGTTCGAGGAGAAAATGCTTTAAGTTAAATTATTAACTTATAAATATAAACAAATAATAAAATTGGTGTGCCCTGAGATTAAGTATAATATTCACTACACATATGTGAGGAATACCGGCAGCTAATTTAGTTATACAATGGAATTCATGTTTCGGACAAACAACTTGTCAACACATTTCAATTAAAAAATATTATAACCATTAAAAACAAATATAAAAATTAAATTTCGGCAATTGTTGCAGCTGCAAGGTTAAATAGGTTAATATCTGGCATTGTCATCTTTGGTAAACAAGTTTTTGATACTAAAATTGTACTAATGTTGATGGTGTAAAAAGATTACGGAAGGTAAAACTTGACAGATTTTGATATGTACAGCGCCAGTATTACTCCGGTTACTTGTTGGACAGAATGCAGGAGAAGCTTCTAGAATTCTGGTGTTCTAAGTTGTTCGAAATTTACTTTTGTATATAAGCACCAGGGTTTTAGAGCTCCCAAGTAAGCAAGAGACCAGCATTGAGAGACCGCCATTTTGTCACAAACTACTGATACCTGAACATGTTACTAAAGTCTCACTTGGTGTAAAATAAAAACTATACCATCACAGCTGAGTTATTGATTTCTTGTGGGTTACAAAAATACATTCATTTTTTGAAACAAGCAGCACTTTATCAAAAGTTTGAAAATTTTGATAATTGACGATGCCTGCTGACAATGTAATTAATCATTTGCACATTATGTAAATACTAGCAAAACAATTACTTCATAAAAATTAAAACAGATACTTAATTGTCATGAATAATTAATATGTATATGGAGATTAGATAACTAATATGTATATGGAGATTATATACATCTATACAACATTTACATTCAGTAGAATTTTTAAAAAGTTCAAAAGAGACTGTTATAAAATTTTAGAATTCCAAATTTAATGCTGCTTTCCTTTGTAAATGTTAAAAGCTATAAAACCTTTTGAACTAACATTGAAAAAAAAGAATTTAAAACGCAAGACACCCAAAATAGAATAAATATAATTTAATTGACTTGAACTTTCCTGAAAGTATTTGATTGCAAACGTGACAGTTTTTAAAAAAATTTAAATATTTTGTTTTACAAAAAACATCAAAAATGAAATAAAGATTGTGAAGAAATGCATGAAATGCACTGGGCTTCAGCTTTTCTTACTCGTAGTTAACTTTTTTAAATAACTTTATTCTGATTCAAAAATTTGAAGATCTTTGCGCACTAAACACTTTTTAGTTTTTCAATTTTTATGTTTTCTCTTTTTTCTAACATAGTTTTAAAGATAATTGTCAACACAGCCACCAATATGTAAATATCGATTTAAAATGAAAAAAACAAAATCATTCCCAAAACACCCCACCTGACAAGCTAAGCCAGGTTGACTATTTTGTAACCTTTGTGTACCAAAGATATTTGCTTTTCATACTTTCACTCTGTATCTTTTGATACAGTAATTTTCAAGATGCTACAGTGGAACTTGTTCTGAGAAACCATCCCAACTGCCAGTGCCATTCAAATGGTTCTCAAGACAAGCAAGATGGTCACTAAAAGAGGTTTTATTTAAAGGGTCATTTAACCCGGATTTCAGAATGTGGTCTCAGAAGACAGATGGTCTTTTGTGATACTGGTCTCTCAAGACAAGTTTTACTGTATATATCCGAATTTGAAAACATCAACAACAACAAAATTTTTTTGCAAGACATTAGGAAACAAGAGATCCCAGGGGATCTTGGCACCCACCATAGAAAGTTCTATGTCTAAACCCGACAGCGTAAAAGTTGAGAATTTACTCAAGTCTGAGAATGTTTTCAACTTTGCCTGCTCAGCCAATCAGATTACATGATTAGCCAAAGTTGAGAAAATTTGTGGACTTAAGTAATTCTTAGGTTTTATGGTGCCAGGCCCTGATCTATGACAGACTGGTTTTTTCTCTTCTTTTGTGTCTCAACATTGAATTTGAACTTAACTCCATGTTTCCATGTGAAATACTTTTTTCACAAGATCAAAGCGAAACTGAACTTGAACTAAACATATTACATTTTACGAATAAAAGTACTGAAAGTACTGAAATGGGTTGTTATTTTGGCAAAAGAGTCATGGGATTCAAATTACTTCTATCTAACATATATGAAATGAAAATAAATCAAATTAATGTAGATTTAAAAACAAAACAAAAAATTCAATTTCCAGCCTCTCAATAAATTCAAAATTAACATTCTAAATTTTATTTGTTGTATCTTCCGCACCAACTTTAAACAGAATCTATTGTCTGCCATGTATTAACACTCACTTCAAAATAAAACATGAGCATTTATGGGACCTACTTAAATTTAAACCAAACATAGCATTGTGAACAGGTAAAATATATTTTTTCATAGCGAAAAATGGCTGAGATTTAAAACAAAAATTAGGGTTTGTAATATCGAACGCAAACAATCCTATTTAAGACTATTACCGTGGTACATGAATATATACTCTGCCTAGACTAAATGAACAACCAAACAATGTTTTCTATCTTTTCTATCTAGGGTGTATAAATAAAGGAAATAATATCAATGGGGAATCTCATTATGGCAGGTTATGTATAGCGATTAGTTGACAAACACGTTAATTTGATAGTTTTAAAATTGGACAGGAAATTATTTTTAATGAATTTCACGCGCTATTTGCATAACAAACACCTCCTACTTGATGCTATACCCTCAATTCTGCTTTTATTTTCATTTTTCCGTAGAAAACATACATATTCTTGAGAGTTCAATAGAAATTGATTTAGTTTCATGTTGGTATCAGCGATATGTAATTTTTTCTATTTACAATCGCTGTATGCTTGTAGCTGTCAATATAAATATGATGAATGACGGAGTGATACCGCAATTTGCAAGGCAGGCTCAACATCACTGGCATCTTATATAGAGGAATTACATACTTATAAAAAGATCGATGACGTTTTGTTGAAACTAACTACAAATCGAATTGTATAATTTTGAAAGGCAGAAGTAAGTAGAATTATGTGGTATTTTATTTAATTATTATTCAAAATAGATTTAATTTCATTTACACCAAAATATTTTACTTTTCTTTCTGTAAAAGTTGAATTCTTGAGTTGGACTATATTTTACACGAAGTGTGAATGCAACCTCGATGACCTCTTCACAGCTAACAGGATAGCCCTCGTTAAAAAGTAAACCCATAATAGTTTGTTATTTCATAACAACCAATAAATCAAAATATTTGAAATATTGCTTAAATTAGTGGATTCTGTGTGCATTTAAAAATTGTTGATTTATATAAAACAAAGAAGAAAATAACATAAGTGACAAGTTTTTATGTCCCATGGTTGTAGATCTATCACGACTTTCAACAGATTTTAAAAATGTTGCATTATTCAGTTCCCTTTACTCCCTATTTTTTTAACAGAAAAACGTTCGTTCAACAACCTTAAAATTACATTGTTATTTGGTATGTAAAAACGGAGTAATAAATGTAGATCGATGTCTCAAATACGAAATGGGTTAAAAAGTTTAAACATTGGGTCAAACTAATTTAAAGTTGAAACACCTGTGGTAACGATGACCAATGTAAATACATCAACTAAAAACCACCTGGCTAGACTTTAAAACTCAGCAGGAATCATGCAATCGCTAGCTGCATTGATGTTTGTGCTATCTACCCAGACCACGGGTAAACTGGTTTTTTATCCTCTCACGAATGAACAGAATTTACAGCACACCAGGAAAGCATCTTACTGGATGTCAGACATTAACGGATTAATCGTGAGTTTGTCTATGATTACTTCCGCGAGTAAGCTTGAAAACTTAAATACTCTATCGGTTAAGTAAAAATTCATGTTGTATGAATTAAAAAGGAAACAATGATCGATTCCAGTTTCTAAATAACGCAAATTAAAATGGGTATCAATGTCAAAATCGGCAAAGCTGAACTAAGGGAATTCCCCTTTTCAACACGTGTCCTATGTCACGTGACTATAATACTTCATCACAGCATTTTCAACTCTCTTCGTTGTTGAATTTTAGTTTCAATGAGTTTTCAAATTAAAAGAAATGGTGTCCTAGTTCAGGAATTTTAAGGAGAGAGTATGCGAATGAAACAAGATTCCAATTAGACACAAAGAAGTATTTTAATGGTTGAATCTCAGGTAACTATTTTCTACAGCGCAAGTAGTAGTTCGGCAAATCCTATGGCACATTGATTTTTGAACGGGGTTGCTGACGATGCTTAAGTGAGTATACGGAAAGACCCCAGGCGTTTTGAGCCTGTCATAGCAATACAGCCTTGCCTTAAAAATCATATTATTGACTTATGAGATAAAGATTTTTTAAAGTTTTGAAGCTTTTTTGCAACTTTTGGAGCCCCTTATGATCCAAGCCCTTTTTCGCTCCCAAACTTTATGCAGCTTCACATGGGGATACTCCCAGCCAAGTTTTGTTAAAATTGGCCAAATGTTTCTTGAGAAGAAATTGAAAATGTGTAAATATTAATGATGGACAAAGAATAACGCACAAAGGCAGACCATGGCAATAGGTCCCCATGAGCCTCAGGTGACCTAAAAATACTCCTGACATTCAGTTAATCCTGAGATTTTTGGTAAAGCAGACCAAGTATATATGCATAGACCTGAGAGAACTCAGTTGTATGAACCAGATCTTTACAGTTGTAGATTCCATAGCTAACAAATGCCTAAGCATTGAAACATTCATACTTACAAGTATTTGTTCTCTGACAGTACTCGTCTGATTCAGTTGACTTCTGTTCAGTCTTCTTCTAAAGTAAATAAAATTATTAAGTTTCATTAACATATATATGTAAAATTACTATCAGCCAAGATGTGTTTGTGAAACACAAATGACCCCGGTCCCAACAAATTTCTAGCGGGATGGAATTATGGACAAACAGACACTAAAACAGACTGGATGGAATTACCCACTGGCCGTACACAGAAAAACACACACAAACTGACAGACGGATAATCCAAACATCTAGATGCCCCGGCGAACCTTTCAGGCTAGGGCCATAGAAATATAATCACCTTTATAAAATGGTAGATCTACTTAAAGTTAAATATTACACAAAAGGAAATCCTTAGTGTCAATAATAAACACCTAGAATATACTTTAAAAATGGAAAATGTACTTAACCAGGCTCCATGGATGAATACAGTATACCTGGAAATTTCCACTCCTGTTTAATTTTTTGCCATTTTTGTCCTCAGATGAGAAGGGCAAATTTTCAAGCTTATATATTTAAGCACAGACATACAATGGCGGTGTAAAATGGCGAAAGAGTCCAGGTATACAGTGTTTAACTTATTGTATAGTTGCTTTTATTCGCAGGGGATTTAATTTCACTATACATTTGCGGTAAAAGAAAATTCCGCAAAATTAAATACCCGAAAATTTTATACCTTACACTTATGAAATATCGGAAAGATAATTTGTAACCAAACTTGTGCGAAATTTAATACCCATGAATAAGTTCCATTCCGAAAATCGTTTCTTCTCGTGAAATTAAAAAACTAAACAGTACATTGAGGACCAGTGAGACTAGTTCGTTGTGAATTAGAATCCTGTACTCAAACAGTCCATAACGAAGGCAGAAAAACCCTGTCACAAGGTACACTGCAAAAGATCTTTGGTCTTAAAAAAGTAAATTGGCAAACTTCCACAGTTTAGAGGGCTTATATTCCCCAGCTAGTAAGAGGCAAAAGACTATGAAAGGCTGTTTGAGCCACAAATGGGATGAACTTACACGATGACAACTTTCATGTTAAAAATAATTTTTAAAGCATTAAAACAAAACTTTTGCATGCAAGACGTGACTTTTAACGTGAAAGGTGTTTCTGTGTGCAAAACCCATTTCATCACATAAGCTTTGCTTGCACATAAGTCATAATCAAACACTTGCATGCAAGATTGTATTGTGACCGAGAGGAAACAGCCAATCAGAACGCTTCTTACATCATAAGGAGAATAATCAGAAATGAACTGAATAGGATAATAAGTTAAATTTGTATTTACGATATTTACTAAACAAAATAAAAAAAATCCTTAGATTTTATCTGATAATATAGATACAAATGCTGGGAGTAGCAGCACACGTTAGATGTAAAATATCAATAATGTTTAGTACCTAAAACGTGGCCAAATTACAGTGTGTTTTGATCTCGAAGATACCATTTCCCTGACAGAAAAAAATGTTATGTCAAATTCAGTCACCAATATTTAGCAAACAAACAAGTTTTTTTAATCAAACAATTATTGGAATAAAGATACATATTTAGATTTTCAAAAAATATAGAAATCAATACATAGACTATGTCGGTTTTTTCTGCACGAACTTTTGTTGTAATGAAAATGAGTCTCGCTATCTGGTGCCATTTCATTACTAATTAAACGAAACAAGGCCTCTGATTGGTTAATATCATCACGTAAGTTCAAATCGTAATTTTCCATTTCTAACGTATTAAAACCTGTTTTGCATGCAAAAACTTTAAAATCAACACATCAATTGCATTTGAATATCCTCTCTCAATTTAAAAATCACTAGTGTGTTTTAACACGTTAAAAGTGAATTTTAATGTGAAAGTGGTCATCACGTAAGTTCATCCCGTTTGTGACCCAAATGGCCTTTCATATAAGACTTCATATTTGGGGCTCAATTCCCCAACTGACAAGAAAGCAAGAGTTCATGTTTGGGGCTCGATTCCCCAGCTGACATGAGGTGCAAGACAAGTTTTAAAAAATGATGATCATAACACCAAGCCTTGCAGAACCCTCTTTATGCAAATTAATAAGCAGGAATACCAATTTCATAGTTTTTGGACCATGGATTTCTGACCAATTTAGCATGTAATATTTTATCTCATATATTCCAAAGAGACCATCTTGTGGTTAGAATAACAAATGCATGTGTAAAATTGCAACAATCTTGCCAAACGTAACCCATAATATCAGTTACTGTTTGGATTTTTTAAGATACAGGAAAACTTTAATTTTAATAAAACAAATAACTTTAAAAAGAAGATCTTTTACAAGTTTCACATATTTGATAAGGTATTTGAACACACATTTTATCATATTCTCAACTATACGTCAGGGGACAAAAATAATCATTGTGACAGCTTTTATCACTTTAAATCACCATAGCCGCATGGATGGCATTTATTTTCGTGTTTAAATTATCTAGCTTGGAAAATTTGCTTTCATTTAAAACTTGTTCTCTCATCTAACAGTCAAAACTAAACTGGAGCAAAAATTTCCAGGTATAAAGTTTTTTTCAGACAAGATAGTTTTTACATATGTATGTAAATATTTTTTCATAAATAAAAGTATAAATAAACCAAAATGTTTATTTCACCAGAACTTGATAATAAAGATAAAGGGGAATAATTCCAGAACATCTATGTCAAAACTCTTGGATATCAGCTACGACAAATAAATATATTGTTTATCATAACTTATCTCTTCAACAGCAGGCCAAAAAAATAACAAAAATCGTTGTGATCCATTTAGAGGTTACGCTGAAGGGAATGATTTTAACCTACAAGTTACGATAACAAATATCAACACCCTCAAATTTATATAAAAATGAAAAAAAAAAATCAAGTGACAGATATCGCCTAGATCAAAAAGGAAGTGACAAGATATGTATTTGTTGTAACCTCCACATAACCCGAACGATCCCTGTGGTGTTATTTTGTGGTCTGAATAATGTATGCCAGGATGGTACCTATTCTAGAGGGTCACCATTTCAAAATCTACATAAAAGTCGACAAACAGTATCAATTTTTCAACCTAGATAACTATATATTTCTTTACATGTTTTAATTCTTCTTTTGTTTTTATTTCAGTCATATGTTGGTGGCCAAGTTTAATTGTTGTAGAGAGCCCACTTACATACTAGGGTACAGGAGGATCATTTGTGTGAAGTGTGGTTCCAATCCATCCAGTTGTTTAGGAGGTCTGCTCCGGAAATGAAATATTGACAACACTGCCACGAAACGGAATTAGTGATCACTATGTCTCGCTTCTGCTTTGCAGGCGAGACAAAAATGTACCTGGGTAGAAACCACCTGCCTTGGTCCGCAAGTAAACTAGAAAACTTTCTCACAAAATCAGATTTAGGTTCCAGCAGGACCAAAATTGACTTGCAAGTTTAATAAAATAACTTTCTATTAGTAATGAGGATAGATGATTACTTCCAAATCTAGCACTATTACAACGCATATCTCATTTTTATCATAAAATGCATCTATAAGTTTCAAAATAATACATCCCTGAATCAAGACCCACGAAAGTAAAAAGAAGCTTAGTGTCTGATAAGCTTAGAGATCTTTATACAAAAATGATAAATTAACTCACTGACCCCTGTAGCCATATTTGAACTCACCCATTTCAAAGAATGGTAAAGTCCACTGGCAGAACTTAGGAGTGTTTGATTTGACATCCAAATTTTACAATACTTTAATATGCATGACTAACTTGTTTATTCCTGATTTTTCACAGTAGACCATAATTTTTATTTAATTGGATGAGTCTAAATGCGACCACAGGGGTGGAGGAGTTAAAACACTGACAGTATATAATGATAAATTATAAAATCCATACAAAAGTCTATTCATGATCATTTAATTACCCAATACCTAAGTTTACTGAAAAATAAAACTTATACTCTTCCTTTTGACAATCAATGAAACATGGGGAAGTGTGCCTTAAATTACAATACATCAAATTCATTTTGTTACCTATTACTGCGTGGGGTCCTTGCTGGCGGTGACTGATTTGGTATACTGACTGTAATAATGCCATTATTGCTACTTGATAAGTTGTTTTGACTTCTCCATCTGTAGATAAAAACAAGTCAAATGCTTTTAAAACACTATGTACATGCATAGGCATTGGAAGCAAATTGAAAGTGTGGGGGGGGGGCTAAACCAACTTGAACCACACGCACACACCAGAAACGTCTATTCCCCTGACTGCATCTCTATTGAGATGTAAAATATCTGTGATAAAATGTTAAAGCAAACAAATATGACACTCGGTATAATAAAATAAATATTACACTTATGAGAGGGTGATTTTATCCCTTAACCTCAGTCAAAAACGCTTTCTTGGGGTGAAAATATGCAATATCACCCTCTAATGAATGTAATATTTATATATTATAACCTTTCAGCCTACTTCATTATAACTGTCTAAGAAAATGTCTTTATAACAAACTGAACAAAAAAAAGTCCCTTTAAATTCCCCATACTGTATACAGATATTAGACAATTTTCAGTGACTAAATCTAAATCTAGATCTAAAAGACCTTTGCTCTGCAATTGGCTTATGAATAATCATTAACAAGGATATTGTGAAAATATTCCACCATCGTGATATCGCGGACTCCAATAGAAAAGAAATTCTTTATATGTATGATGTACTTGAGCTACCTAAACAAACACAAATCACATAAAATGTTGTTTTTTCAACATTTATTACGTGTCTGTACATGTCTTACTGAGAGGATATTATGCATTTAATAACCAACAAACAAACACTGCTTAACTGGCATAATCAGCAAGAATACTACTGAATTTAATTCTGTGGTATATTGTGATATTCATGATATTATCGTGATAATATCGGTAAAATTCGCCGATATCCTGATGCTAATCTCAATCATAATTACAGATCTACCAGAAATTCAATCCTGATTCTCTAACTTCTGGGATCAAAGCAACAATCATAAACATTTCCATTTGTCCTGCAGGATAAGTAGTATTGAAATCTACTTATCCAAATTCAACAATAAATACTTGTCTGAAAATTAAGCGTTAAATTTCTTTTGTATTTAAACCAGTAACTTTTATTGAATATTTTTTTGCCTTCAACCTGTCGGACATGTGAGAAGTAGCATTTACTTATCCAACTGCAAAATGGACTTGTCCGGGACAATTGGACAAATGTGATTGTTAAGTCCTGAACTTACATTTAGCAAGCAGTCTTGCCACAGAGACAAAAACCATAGTCCATAATTATTCTAACATTAAACCACAGTATATTGAAACTATAGCATAAACCTATCAAGTTAATACATGGTAAATGGTAGCATTAAACCGCACACATTAATAGATCATTTACTCATAGTAAACAACAGCACTAAATCTTTCACACTAGCACAGGGCCAAAAAAATATTGAAAAATCACTCGTCCGTCAGGACCATTGATTTTGAAAACAACTCGTCCCTTGACCATCTTCACCTTGTCCCAATTTTTTTATAAACTTTTATGGAACCATCAAGACTAACTATTTTGGCGATGTGGGACTTATAATTAATTAATATGGCAGTAAAGGATTTTCAAAGTTTTTTGTTCATGAAAAGTTTTAAAGCCTAAATAGCAAGATATTAAACACCTAGAAGAAATATTACTCGTCACTGGGGACGAGTAACCACTGAGCCATTTTTACTCGTCCAGGACGAGTACATTTTTCTCACCCTGCTAACAACAAAAGTTCTAAACTTCTCACCGTCTTCGTCTGTTTGTTCCCTGAGATGATTGACTTGACAATGATATGGTAGACCCAAAACTTCTGTTCAAACCCCCTGATTTCCTGTTTAATGTTCCTAAATTCCTGTTTTGTCCTCGCCCTCGCCCTCGCCCTCTGTTTTGCGTATTCACAACCTGCAATAGATCGCACATTACTTTGAAGTTGTCGTATTTACTGATACATAATTTGAAATTTTGATTTTTAACTCATCAGGCCCTGAAAAACAATAGACTCTTCTGTAAATCAATGATTTAAGCCAGTCCAAATGTTTCTTAAAGGGGTATATGAGTTATAGTAGCTCATCAGGATTTATCAACCCTTATTGGTTAATTGACAGATCTACTTCACTTGTCTTTGTTTATCAACTTGCCCATAAATAATTAAATAAATAAATAATTCCGCATTTTGAGTTAATATTGAATAGCATTTTATGCAGTAAATAATATGCTATTCAATTCCCTCTTTTTTCACTTGTACATGTAATATTATGTGCTATATTATATATTTTTACATCTTGTTAATAAAGTAAGATGAATTTATTATAATGGCACTAAAATTTTATAATTTTCAAGGCATGATATCTATATCTTGAAATTGGTATTACAGGTGTAGTTTGTTCATGAGTATAGTATCTTTACAGGTATGGTCCTCCATACATTTTTCTGAAAGTAGTTCCCACAAATGGCATCCATGTTTTTATTTGCCTACCATGCTTTACAGCTTTATATCTTTCTTGTTACATAATATTTTTTACTAAAAAGCCCCAGCTTGCCCGGGATATAGCTCTAAGGATGATATAGTTTAAATTTTAGGGAAAACAGAGTAGCAATTTACTGTCCAAATTTTTTTTACAACAGCAATTGATACAATTGCAAAGTTCTTACTCCACAAGCATTTTATAACTTCAGTTTTATAATATTGTGATTCAGTATAAAAAGTCTGCAAATTTGATATATATTACATCGTATAACATTCTATGATTACTTCAGATTTTGGTTTTGAAAACTCAGTCAAATTGGACTTTAGGGGAACCTTAATAAGCTTATACTCTTGTGATGCTAAAATCACATTCAAATAGTATTGGTCAAATAATTCTACAGTGAATGCAAAAGATATTCAAAAATTCGGGCACAATACAAAACAACACTATAACTTTGTTTGTTTATTTATTCTTGTTTAATGTCCCACTCAAGAATCTTTCACTCATATGGAGACGTCACCAAATGCCAATGAAGGGCTTCAAATTTTGGCCTATGCTCGGCACTCACGGCCATTGAGCAGTGAGGGTTCTTTAACGTACCGACACCTACTGTGACACGGGACCTCCTGGTTTTAAACAACACCATAACAAACACAAATGAATCACAAAAGGTCACCATACAGACTCTGTGGAGGAAATATACCGTATTTTATGGCCTATAGGTCGATATGGGGGATAGGTCGAATGGCCGATTTTTGGCAAAAATCCAGGTTTAAGTATTAGATAGGTCGAAGTGGAGGACAGGTCGATGTCGGCAGAGATGGAAACATGAATGGAAGAACATAAAAATGCATCGTTTATGTTTAAAAACTGGTGCCAACATGATGTAACCTACTAAAATAATCAGAATGATCGGCCTATTTTACGGTACAATTTTAAATAGGAGTGATTAAAAAGCATAGAAGTTGCATTTTATCATATTTAGCATACTTACGGTTGCATTTACTGATTTTGTAACAAGCATAGCCATTATGTTATTATCATTAAATTCTTTATGTGTTTACACAAGGGACCTCAATTTTGTATCCTTACAAGACCTAAATTATTATGCTGCTGCAATTGCAAACATTAAATACTGTTTAGTGTCAATTAATTCATCACTTTTTTAAATTCTTTCAAAGAATGCCGCGCGATTTATCAGGTCACGTTCCAGTGGACAGCTTGTAGTGTCTGAAAGTCTGAATGAAGACTTCAACTTTACACGAGATAAGGGAATCATTCAAAAGTATAAACTGAGGAATTGTAAACAGTATTTTTATACGCACTGACACAGTGAATCCCAATGATATTTCTTGAAAGATAATTATTTTGTTTGATTATGATATAGTGCATTACGCACACGAGGTCACATTTAATAGTCGTATTAAGTGTCAAATGAGATTTGGTCACATTACGATGTTAGAATGAGAATTGCAGATAAAAAATATTTCACTATTTTTTTTAAGATAAGTCGATGCGGTGAATAGGTCGAGGTCACAACTTTAGAGAAAAAAATATCGACCTATAGGCTGTAAAATACGGTACTTCATACACTTGTCACCATAGTATTTCTTATTTGTATCAATACAGATATCAGGGTCCTCACATAAAGAGAATCAATGTATTACCTGAAGTCCTCTCTTTTGGTTCATGAGATTTTGTCGATTCTGTTGAGCATTTAACCTAGCTAAGGTTAGACGAGCTTGTTGTAGGGCTTTTACTGCTTGACTTTTCTTAACACTGAGAATGTCTCCTCTCTTGTTTAATCTGTTTCCTTGATTAAATCCACCCCTCTGATTCATTCCTCCCCTTTGGTTCAATCCTCCCCTTTGGTTAAATCTACCTCCTTGGTTTGATCCACCCCTTTGGACTTGTGCACCACCTCGACCTCTGATGTTTTTTCCTCCTCTACCGGTAAATTTTCGACCACCTCTGCCTTGTTGCTGTGTCTGATTATTTGTGGAATTCTTTTGCTGAAAAAAAAAGAGATCAAGTCACAAAACAGCAACAGGGAAAAGTTCCTCATAAAAGAATTTCTGTATGCTTTATTTAAACTTCAGCTGACACACATTAGTTTTTCTGTTCCAAATCTGAACTCACACTGACTAGAGGTCAGAGACTTCATAGTATAATCATACCACTAATAAACAGCCACAAATGCCCTGTAGATTCACCCACCTATGCTCCAAAATATGTGTACATAAATAGTTCTGTGATTTCAATTTAAATAATCACTGTAATAAAAGTTTCCAGGAGATTTAAAGACATAGTACAGGATGGTTACATTACATACTGACTGAGGTGATGCCACAAAAGTAAATTAAGGGGAACCTTGGCAAATGAGCATCTCCCTGAGGAGGCCACCTAACATTGAAGCAGTGTTCTGACCAGGCCTTTAAGGCACCGCTGTACCACGGTACTAAAATTTATGCCATGGTGATATAATTCATAATTTGACTGCGGTGCTATTATTCATTCAATGAAACATCGTATATGAACAGTATTTCATTCGAGTAGTGTAAAATAAAGGTCAGGACGTAACATAAAACCATCAAGGAGATGCAAATTCATAACAAACATCGTATATCAACAGTAGTTTGTCCGTGTGGGGTTATATAAAAGACAGGATGTCAATTGACATGTGCTTGTTTTAGATAAAACTGAACTGTATATATATACGAAAGACTCACATTGCTGACTGACTTAATGAACTTATTACTATTTTTGTAAATTCCTGATGTGTTTACTTGACCTAGTGTGATGAATAGTACCTGTAATGAATACAACTTTCACTTTGAGAGTGATGAAATTCTTTCGGTAGTTTCCCTTGTTCGGAACGATAAAGTCCGAGACATTACAAATGTTACAAGGGTATATAAAGGCACAGATTTTCTTATCAGGAGTTAGTCTATCGCGAGCAGTCAAAGAGAGCAGATCTACCAGAGAGGAAATAACCGGTGAGGATCGATAGTTACCAATTAAAGGCCTTAAGTGATACGTCCTAGGTGGACGTATACATCCTATGTGGATGTATGTGTGCATAGCTGCACACTAAGTGGATGCATGCTACATACGTAAATAAGGTAGAGTGATACATCCTTAGTGGATAGATTCCTCGGGGATACGTCCTAGTGGATAAATCCTTAGGTGATACATCCTCAGTTGATACGTCCTAAGTGGATAGATCACAAGGCATCGGGCTGATTGCTCCCAAGCCTTGGAGTACAGGACATAGAGAGAAACTCTTGCTAATAAATCATTTTATATATGCCCATGCTTACGTTTTTGTATATATCCATAGTTCATATCCCTATATCTGTATATATTGACTCGTGCCATCTGTTTGTTTATTTTATATATGTGATTTATTGACTGATCCCTTCATATGTAGAAACACCAATCATTTTGTTTTGATCATATATAGCTGTATCATTCAACCCAGGCATTTTGTTAAAGCACTATCATAGGTCACATCTAATATTTCGAACCCTACACGTTACACTAGGATACTTTTATGACATCCTGATATTTTCGATGTGCTTCCAATTCATCTGCTATTAATTCGAATCACTTGTACATGGAGCTAGCTCAGACGGCCAGAGTGACACACACATTTTCTTAGCCAACCCAATTTATGAAAATTGGAAACCAAAAATATAGTATACCCGGTACATGTTTTACCAAAATAAACAATTTATGAAACATCTGTGTAAATTTGTTTGATACGATTTCCCCATTTTATGAAAGCTGAAGGGGATAATGTTTTAAAAAATTCCAGCAAACATAACATCATGTAGACAGTTACATAAGATTTACCTCCCATTATTTTTTACTTCATAAGAAAATAAATAAATATTTGTCAAAAAGTAATAATTTTACAAAAGGATATCAATTCTAGTAAAATGGAATCAATTAACTTTATACACCTGTTTTCTTAGACATAACCCTGTAAATTCCTGAAATTTACATTAGAAATATATTTAAATGGTTCTAGGAAAGTTATCATTTTAAAATACTGACTCTGTCTCTGCACCATGCACCTTACTATAAATACTGCCTCACCATGTAACAAGTTCCCAATAATTGTAACGCCAGCTTAAGACTTTGATGTGATACTTACTTGTCAAATTGGAATGGCAAGCCTGATTAGCATGCAAACAGTAAACAAATAATAGGAAATGTCGGTTTAGTTTTGACAGATTGTTGTTCAATATATCAAATCTTAACCATAGAAGTAGTACATCAATTTCCATATATGACCAAAGATTTGCATTAGACCTGGATTACTAATTACCGTAATCTATGAAGTTACTATATTGTAATTAAAAAACCCAGAAAATTCAAGTCAGTAGAATGCCTCACTATGATAATTTGTATTATGAAACATTAAACGCTCTATTATATGTATTTTATTTTACTTTTAATGTTCTTGTGCAAACATATACAAATATTCATGAAATGAAAGACAAAATAGAACTTGTGACGTGGGGCCAACCTGACACAACTGTCTGTCTGGAATTACCATGGTGCTATCTGATATTCCTCGGGAGAACACTGCATTAAAGACCTTAAATCTTGTTAAATATTAAATCCAAATCTATACTTAAGAAGTCATCTCATAATTCAGATCACTTTGATTCAAAAGTCAGTTGGGTGGTCTTAAATATCAGGTTCTACTGTATTTTGATGCTAATTGTTTAAAGTGCATTACATCTTGTTACTAGGCACTAAGGCTGCAACGTTTACTAAAATCTGTAAACGTTTACACGATACATGGTAATCGAAACGTAAACGTGTAACCGTATACAGGACTACTGAGTACTGTCGTAATAGACTACCTCTGTCATAGGTCGTAACCATAGTAACCTAGGCTGATAGTTTGTTACCGTAGATACCGTATATTTTTTAAAAATACAAACATCTCATGGAGCCCTGTGGCTAATAAGTTTCCAATATTCACCAATTCCGATAGGTAGGCAATATGTGTTCACTATGTTTCAATGTGGCAAAGTTAAATATAATCTCTTTATACATTTTCTGATATACCACGCAAAATTCTGTGATTTTTTTTACATTTTAAACTCTGTTTATAAAATATATCATTGCTAAAACTTTACCATGCTGCAAATGTGATGTATCAAGCAAAAACTGGGTCCAAAGTTACATGGCATCCAATTGAAAGCATGCATGACAAGGCATCCAGTTTTGTTTTCAAAAGCAGAAACTTACAAGCAGGAGGCCCAATGAGGGTTTTTATAATGCACACATTGAAACCTATCATACGTTTGTTCAATGTATATGTTTATTCATCATC
Source organism: Atrina japonica (assembly GCA_030159075.1). Taxonomy (NCBI): domain Eukaryota; kingdom Metazoa; phylum Mollusca; class Bivalvia; order Pterioida; family Pinnidae; genus Atrina; species Atrina japonica. Next base: position 393,780 of record BROG01000082.1, read on the forward strand.
ATGAAATAATATATTAAAAATAAATATTTTAAACTTAATCCTCGATTTATTCTCTTTATTTCACTGTATTTATTCATGAAATTAAACTATGGATGTTATTCTATCTCCTTTCTGTACCTCTGTAATAGTCTCTGATCTGCAGACACAGGGATAACGGGGCTCAATGAAGGTTACTTTTATGATTATTATAATTACCTGTTTTACACCTATTATACAATCTATGTAATTTTCAGTCATATTAAAATGGTGTATCTAAATAGATAAATAAGTAATGTGTTTTAGCTTTATTTTACTTTTTTTACTCAGGGTAATAACATTTTTTAAGTATTCCCTTTCCGTGCCTCACTGGCATTAAATTTAGAAATATAGAAAATAAGGTCAAATGCTGAAAGCAACTGTCAGTGAAGTCACATTTTACCTGAGCAGGAAATACAGATGTTCGTTTTACTTTTTACTACATAGAGTCTAATTTTGTAATAAGTAAAATAAAAGATGTTTTACTGCATCTTGCCACAAAGAAAATAACAAATTATTATGCATTTGTGGGGGGGGGGGGGGCTTTTCCTAATTTTACCTATAAATTAAACGTTTTGTAGGCAATCACATTGTGTATGTCGTGTACACAATTAAGAAAATTGCAAACGTTTATTGACAATAACCTAAACATAAACGTGAACACATGTAAACGCTACTGCCTTAGTAGGCACAATCAATGTCAAGCTGATCTGAAATACTTTGAATACTTACTGTATTACCATTATTTGACCGATTCAAAGGGCTTGTTCCTTTATAACCGTTTTGTCCTCTTCTACCCCTTCCTCGCCCTCCGCGCTGCTGTCGATTATGTTTTAAATTTGTTCCTAAGAGTTTAAATCTATTTGGTCCACGCCCTTTAACCTCATCACCTCCTTGTCTATTTCCTCCTCTTCCCCCTCCCCTTCCTCCACCTCGGCCTCTTCTTATTCCTCTGTTACCTCTACCTCTCTGAGAGTTTGTTCCACTTTTAGTTTTGAGCTTCTTGTTGAGCTTAATGATGTCATCTACATGTAAAATAAAACCACCTTTTATTAGTTAAGTAGTGACCATTGTCAGTAATTACATATACAACAGGCATCATACCCACAAATATAAGTGCAGCGAAACCAGTATATAGGGGCCACCCAAAGGACCAGAAAATATTGACCTTTATGTGCGGATGACCCTTATACACACTTCTTTTGAGAGACCACCTGTCTTGAAAGACCACATTTCAGGGGCAGAAGGGATACTCTTTTAGGACAGGTTCCATTATGTTAATTCATCTATACTGCTAATAGATATATGTATTTACTATCATTATACAAGTAGTTCAAAACTTAAATTGGAGTTTCACATCTTCATCCTTTCACTTATAATTTGACACCATGTAGTCATTCAAATAACTCTTCGGAGCTAATATTGTCTACGTAATACTTTTATACCGACTTTAAATAAATCTCATCTTACCATGACCTACGTACATTGTACTAATTTTTCTTCTAATTTTTAAAGGATATGAACTAGACAAATACTGATGCGTCTAATTGTTATTTGATATGTTTGATCATCCAAAATATCGTAATATGACACTAGTGTGCGATATCTTGAAAATTATTACATGTATATTCAAATGACCATCTCATACTTACCCTTAATACAATGTAATTCTCACTGAGCAACACAAACTAATAAGAACAACATTAATATGACATATATACATTTGTAGGGTTTTCACAAACACCTTACATGTACATGTAGGATCAAGGCTATTGACCTTTCAGCATGTTCAGGGAAAACTGCTAGCGCCGGGGTCAAAACTTTAAACTGTAGAGTTATGATGACAAAATTTCGTCAGTCAAAATTATAAGTTTCATATTCATTTCATTGTACTTTTTTGTAAATTTAAATGCAGGGCCAACACATCCTGTAAAAGCACAGCTAGTGTGGGTTTGTGTTATAATGTCAAATGCAATTCATTTGTTTTGGTTTTTTTTTTCAATTCTGGGATATTCTATTTTCTGAAAGTTGCATTGCTTATCTTCCTCTCTTGTCACTCTATGTTTCTGAAGTCCCACTGATGAGTTATTTCAGGTTTAATTCTATGATCATATTGCAGTCATAAAAATAAACCTGTCTAGTGACAATTGAAACAAGAGGCCGATGGGCCACATCGCCTGAACTGTGTTGGTATCTTGCAAATATGGGAATCTCAAATTTACAAATTACTTTAACACTCCTTAGGAGTGGAAGGAGTGGATGAGACTTAAAAATATATGAAAATGACAAAGCTGGGAAAGATGTCAAAAACATGTCAAAACTTAGTTTTTCATTTTATTCCAAAAATAAGAAATTGAATCATGCATCCATAAAAATCACTTAGAAGCAATTAGTTTTTCAATCCATGCAGCAGTTCTGGAGATGATTTTTAAAGAGGGGTAACACTCCTCCCACCCGATACCTCTTTTGCCCTGCCCTGGATCCACTCCTGGGCTGATTGATCTGGCAGAAATTAACAAACTTGGTAGAGGACCTTGAGTACCTACCGCCTATAAAGTTTCATAAAAATCCCTTTGGCAGTTTTGGGGAATAAGTCAAAAATGTGGAAAATTACCCCTCTCCCCCTTCTTCATTTTTGCAGTCTGCAGTCATAAATAATTCAAAAAATTAAATTTCAGCAAATTCTTTCAGGAAAGCATTTATCTACCAAACCACAGGTAAAACACATAAAATAAATGCATCATAATGAATAATAGGGGAGAAAATCAAAGAAATCAAACAGATACAGTTAGTTTTTTAATTCATGCAGCGGTTTTGAAGGAGAAGATTTTTAAAGAGGAGTACCCTGGGCCTCTTTTGCCCCATCATGGATCACCCCTGGGCCGATCAAGAAATTTAAATTATGTAAAAGTTAAATGACCAGTCCCAATTTTTATGGACAGATCGATAATTCAGTTATCTTGAAGTAATAAGGGTAATTCCATACATTTCAAGATAAAGATAAAGAATTTTTCCCCATTTAAGAATATTTGTTGTTTTTTTTTCCCATTTGGGGTAGTATGTATTATTTATTTTACTATTTTCATTTTTGTGTTTTTTCTTTTCATGCGAGACATCTGAAACCGGCAATTTCGGACATATTTCACAGGTCTCATCTCGGAGCTATTTCCATCTATTCAACTCAAGCAATGATGAAAAATTAAACATGCACTTACTGTGAATATATGTTTTTATTCCATCTAAGAATATAAATTTAAAAATCAATACCTTAAATTGTTTTCAATCTTTTAACTTCGACCACTAAATTTTTTTTTTACCGTCGTAGCAGCGCACAGACCATCCCTGTTCATGCGCTTATTCAGACATCCGTGAAAATCCGGCGATTTCAGGCAGGGGGGGTGCGGACAGTATTTGACATTTTTTCCGCAGGTACTCATGAGATTCAGGTGCTAAGGAAAGTTTTTTCGTAATAACGATACGAGTCAATGTCAACTCATTTAGCTAATGATGAAAAAATCAATAAATGCACTTATATTTTTGTGTGGAAATATGACTACACAGGCACTTTTAACTAATCCATCTGAAGAATATAAATTTATAACGCAATCAATACTAGTTGCTTAAATTGTACCTGTTTTCAATGTTATTATGAAACTTAGAACAATCTCAACAAGAGTTTAATAATTATTCATGGTGAACGACCCCACCATCTTGTAACTGTAAATTAAATGGAAGAGATGTGTATCTTGTAGTTTCGTATTTTCCCATTTATATCATATTATGCGTTTTGCACATGACTATACATTAATAAATAAAAAGTGTTTCTGGGTGTTTTGTTCTGTGGAGGAATGTTATTTTACACATTTCGTAGTCTGTAACTCTCTTCTTACATCTACAGCTAAGTTATTCAGCCAATTATTTAATATATATGAAAATAATAAATTATAACACAATGCCAACGTACATAAAAAGTAGTAATCCATTCATAATCAAAATAACAGACAACTATACTTGGATCTGTATATATATATATCCCTTTTTTCCACTTTGGATATATAGATCGCGTACATGCTCTCCGCTGACTTTTTCGCCGATTTCCGATTAATATCCAAATGTTGTTCTAATACATGGTATTAATAAATTATAGGCTAAACAAAAAATGATTGTGCTGTAATTGATTTTGAACAAAGACTTATGATGGATACTTTTGTTATTTAAAATCATTAACATCATATCCCTTATCTAATATCTCGAATATATATATCTATAATGTTGATCATTTTTCCAAAACCGATCTATTGAAAATACTTGGATGGATTAAAAATAAAATCAATCTCGACAGCCATACGGCCGTGGAAAAAAAGTCAACGCGGATTATATGCATGAAGCTCCGAGATCTGATGCTGAAAATGGGGGTGCGGATAAAGAAAATGGCTATCCGAGATGAATAACATGATCCAAACTGTCAAATCTCAATAGACTATGAATTTTTCACTTTGACTTGCTAATTTTCTCAATTGCAAGCTGGTGGGAAAATGTGCTACGAAGTTATAGACTGAACATAAAAATAAATCAAAGTGTTGAAAGTAAAATAAAATGGATGGTTAAAAAATATTTTAAGTACAGGCTTAATTATTGCATCCTGAATAGAAGGATTCAAACTGTCAAACTGCCCTTCTAATTATGCAGGGATGGACGAAGGAGGAGACAAAAAATTTCAAAGTGGAAAGTAATGAAAGGCTGTTTATTTTGACAAAATTACCCTTGGATTCAATCTAAACTGCTTCTAATTTAAACAAAATATTTCTGAAAGAAAGGCTGGGTAAAATTTTTAAAAAAGATACATTACCATATATGCATAAGGCAGTTAAGATAGGTTTACCACTTCTTTAAACATTTCAATTTCTTATCACAATTTACATGTAACTGTAAATGAATTAATAAACTTAATGAGATGTATCAGTGTTACAGAAGTTATAATGTATTTACTTGATATGATAAACCAAACATAAGTTATAATTACAAAAAAATACAATTTATCTTTGATAAAGTTGAACTTATCATTTAGGGCAATAAATAAATTATTCTTAAGACAGTGTCATATTTAAAAACAAAATCTTAATCCTCAGAAGCCTAACTTACTAAAAAGAATACAATAAAGTTTTGTAATAGTTTAACTAGCAATTTCCTAGTTAAATTTTGTTTATAAACATCAAAAGTGAAACTGGTACTGTGGATTACATATATGTACCGGTAAATATATCCTTGTTGTTTACATGCAAAACGCCACCCCACTGGCATTTGTTTCTGATAGAGAGATAGCAAAAATTGTCCCTCAATATTCAAATGCAAACTCTTCCACTTCCAATGTCTTTGACATGTGTTTGTATTACAATATCCCTTACGTTGGACTGTTTTGGCATCCATGACAGTATTGCTTGAAGTTAAAATGCTTACAATTAATTGAATTGATATCAGTAACCAATGATATTGCATCTTACAGTTTTCATATTTTAGTACATTGTAATAATAAGAACATGCTTTCAATGAAATGAAAATGCATACTTTTAATATTTTAAATGGGTTTTAGGAATGAAAAAGTAAATTTCGCCAATACCTATGACAGATAATGTCTAAAAACAATACTAACAACAGTTTTCAAATACATTTTGAAATAAAAAAACATTACTGGTCAACCAGACCAGTGAATAAAGGAATTTCATTGGTCAAAGAAATTTTTTTTACTGGTCTGCACACATGTATATACATGTACATGTACACAATTTAAATGAATTGGAAAATTACTGGTCATTTTGACCAGTCATCAAATAGATTTCATCAGTTTTTAATTGTAAAATTTACTGATTTTTCTGGAAAGACTGATGAATTTCAAATGATGATGTCCATTTTCATCCGTTTCTCCTAAAAGCTCTTTTGCAATATTGTTTATACTTTATGGCAGAAGGACACATCGTTGATAATTTTCTGTTAGCCTGGAATCCTGGCTAACTGGTGCTAACACTGTCCAGGAACCCAGAATCCATATCTACCAATAGCTGTTAATTACGTAGTGTTAAAAGAAGTATAGACACACAAGAATTGTATTTCAAAAGTCAGGAATAAGTAAAATTTTGCTGTATTTTATAAAAAGATTATTCGAACTTAATTGAATTTCATTTTCACCAAAATATTTTGCTCTTCTGTAAAAATTCAATTCAAACATTGGACTATATTTCCTTGCGTAGATCTATGAGGAACACTTCACTGCTAACACGATAGCCCTTGATGAAAAGTCGAAGTAAACCCATAATAGGTTGTTATTACATAGCAACCATAAAAATAGTAAAACAATTCTTCAATGCAGCTGTAATTATGGTAGTATGACTATGTAGTTTCACCTTCCAGGAAATCTATTAAATCTTCATTTTTTCAGTCAGACATTTTTACATATTGCCCCAGTGTGCAGTAACGGCAACAGCTGCTGCCTAAAGCTAAGCCAAGGATCATCTTTTGAAATTGAACAGTTTAAAGTTGTGAATAAAAGAACGACGGTGATGGTTGATACGAGTTACCCTTGTAAATCTCGTACATATCTTGTTAAGGTTATCACACAACAACTGTGCGTGTATTGAATAATATGAAACTGTTCACAGTTAACGTTGTTGACGTGTTGTAAGAAGTTATACCCGAGCCATTGACCGAGTATTGACTGCAGTGTGTAACCAGTGGCAGTGTAGGCCTACGACGTTTGCGTATTTATAAAGTGAATAAAAATCCAATAAAAATTAATCAAACCTAGAGACATGTCAATCTTTTCCACTGAATCCATGATTATGATGATTCCACTCTTAAACTGGAGTTTAAAGTTGTATTACAATGGGAAATTTAGCTACTCTACATGCATTCGTTTTTCAAACATTCATTTCACCGAGTCAAGTCAGTCAGATTTAAGTTGTTTTCTGTATACCGATCCCGATTTAGTGATTAGTTATGCTTTACAGGATAATGACTTCTTATCTGGTGACACATCTAGAAGACACCAGACAACCAGAGAGGAATATGATATTTACAATCTACCAATAAAGATTTGACGTTAAAACGATTAAACAACGTTAATGTACGTGGATCCTACAGATATTTTTGCATACAGAACCCGATTCATGTTATCTATTTCAGTAGTCACTACCATAAGAAATATATTCTAAAATGAATAAATAACTCATCGGTAAGAAGAGGGGTCGTATGGTTTTTGGTTATGGTAATGGTAATAGTTATTATTTTAACATATAAAAGTTTCAGCAGAATTTGCATTGTTTTCAAAATTTCGATAGAACATACTGGATATTAGATCCATTAGATTATCTCGGATTTATTGAACATGACCTGGTTTTGTAGTATAGACTTCCCTAGCACTAGGCCGAATTTCTACACCGATTTTAAGCGATTTTTTTAAGTAAAATAAAAAAAATGATTTAAGTCGGCTTAAGACTTGCCCCGCACAGTTTTCCCACAGGATTTTTCCCAATGGGGAGGAAAAGCGCCCCAGCCTTTCATATATAATTTTCCCCATAATACACAAAGTGATAATATGGTTTTCCCCTGGGCGAAAAAAAAACGCCTTGGACAGTAGAATTTTCCCCTCATGTTTCTGGATTTTAAAAGGGAAAATAGACGTGCTTTTTAAATTGAAGACCACGTGATAGACCTTAAAAGCTTCTATACTTACTAGGCCTATCTTCTATTGTTTACCTATTCTTAAACATTTAAACAAGTAAAACATTATCTTTGTAGACGTTGAAGGTTTGAGGTATCCACGTTGCTTACCTATGTAATATAGGCGATGGGGGAAGCGTGCTATCATCCTTGGGTGTATACTAGGGGAAGTTGGGAGAAAGTTGGGCCCGGATTGATTTTTCCGAGGAGAAATTCTATGCTAGGCCCATCATCCGGGGGAAAGTCTAACCCAGGCCGTTCTTGGGAGGGGTACTCTATGCGAGGGGAATGTCTATGCTATATCATCTTATTTCGATTATCTTTCTGGTCAATGTCCTTTTCAACGCTAGGTTCACATTTAAATAAAATCTACCATGCACATATATTGTCTCCCAACACGACGTTTAAGCTATATAAGCAAAAAATAAAAAATAAAAAAAAAATAAAAATGAGAAAACAAACAAAAAAAACAAAACAAAACAAAACAAAAACAAAAACAAAATCAAAATAAAAACAAACAATACAAAAAAAAAAGCAAAAACAAAAAAACAAAAAACGTAGGCCATCACACTTCACGGTTAAACAGACCCATGTGTTCAAACATAATCACCCGATGGACCCATAATTTCCGAGAACGTTTTCATCAAAGTAATTTCAAACAATTCTTAAGAATTTTATGGAGTATATTGGGTTACAGAATCAATCAATACGATAAAAAAAATCCTGCATGCAAATGTCGGTGTAACGTGATAAACTTATCCGCCGTAGAAATGCTTCCCAGGGCCACTTTTCTACAATAGAAATCTTACCCAGGGTCACTTTTCTACGTTAGAAATCTTACCCGGGTAGACGTAGAAAAATAACCCGCTTCAACACTTTTTTTAGTTGTCTCATGGTATATATCTAAATATAATGTTCTCATGAACCGGTGTGATCAAATTTCTTTCAAATTTTGTATGCATGATTGTTAAGTAAATATCTACGAAGTTTGCAAATGAAAACAAAATAGGCTATTCCAAGATTTTTCTCTGTTTAACGTCCGCGGACGGATTGGTTTTGATATCATAAAACAGAGAACAGTTACGAACATCCAGGGGAAAATATAGAACATAGGTCTCAAATGAACAGTTATAAACATGAACATATATTTTCATCAATGTGAAAACCATCATTCCATAGGTTATTTTATAAGTTTGTGCTAAAGATACGGTTTTAATAAATTTAATTCGATTTGTTTTTCTTTTGTTAACACACCAGTAAAATACATAAAATGCATTAAATTGCATTTATTCTCTAAAGTGTATTGTTTGTTTGTTTTTTGTTGTTGTTGTTTTTTTGTTTTTTTTTGTTTTTGTTTTTTTTTTTTTTGGGGGGGGGGGGGGCGTTTTTCCTGATAGAAAGATGGTTTTGGGGGGTTGAAGGTGGAGGCTAAACATAAAATGGACTAATTTTAATTTCTGCAGCTTTCTTACATCAGACGGAGAAAAATCCTATGACAATTTTAATTGCCTCCGAGCGAAATTTGAACCCACATCTCGGATATGAGATGTTCTGATCATCAGTCGAAAATCTCAATCACTGAGCCATCACGTGATTCCATACCCCGAACCTTACGTGGTACTTATATGTCAAAAACTCACATTATTCATATTTCTTTCGTTGCGTGCACTTCTCTAAATCCGAAGAAAATCACCAGGGAACTTGCATGCAGATTTGAGTCGTGTAAACGAGAAAACAAATGTCTCCGAACTGTCAATGATCTTCTGGTCAAATGTAATTTTTAGCACCACCTTCACTTTTTTCAAAAATATGGGTATCAGTTCTATCAACACGACACTTAACCTATAAAAAACCAAACAAACAATGTCCATGAATTTTCGGCCCTTTGGCCTTTATCAAGTGTCGTCTTTAACTTGATAAAGGCCAATGGGCCGAAAATTTGTGAATATTGAGTGTTTTACTGTTTTTTCGCATAACGATACTTCCCTTTTGAGGACATTGAAATTTATTATAAAACAGAAAATAATGGGGTGTTACATTTATCGTTCTCTTGGACAAATGTCCTTGTGTTTATTGCATTTACTTTCTCAATTCACTTCATGCATACTTGCACGTGAGGCAATCACCAAGCCCTCCACCGTTGCCTACTTTGTGCCTTTCTCTCTGCCTCTTCCTATACTTCTCGGTTCTATCTTTATTGTGCGCCGCTAAGTTTCTTTTGGCCTTCCTCTATTTCCTTTCCCATTTAGAGTCCAGCGAAGCGCTATCTTGATTATATTTATAACATACTTTTTAAAAATACTTTTTACAACATACTTTTTAAAAACATGACCAAGCCATTTCCGCCGCCTTTCCTTATTTTCTACTCTGTCTCTTTGTAAGGTAATGTCGTATGGGTCTATATAACTGATGGTTTTCGGACAGAAAATCTTGCAAATTTTACTAGGACATGTATTGTGAAATGAGTTTGTTGAAGTCAGATTTGATACCCCCATGACTCTGTTCCACATCGCAAAACTGATTTTACATTGTTATTATATATTTTGATTTTTGTGGACCCGAATAATGAATGCGATTCTGTAACTGAAAGAATGACAAAAGCCCGATGAAATTCCAACCACTGAAAGTTGACCATGATACAGAGTTATTGACCAACAAATGAACCTGGAGAGAACAGGGACGACGGGTATGAGTAGCTGCAACTCGCTGTATCCAAAGCTCAATGCATGGCATACTGCTAACGACATAAAAGGTACGGAGATACATCAGTGCGTCAGATAACATGTATAGACAAAGAGTGATGGATAAACATGAGAGTATGGAAACATTATTAGCAAAGGCGAACGTCTCGTTGATTTCTGTCTCAACAACAACAACAACATTATGGTTATAGTTGCCATTTTCCATACAAATACATCCATAAGCTAATTTGGAAGTCACTTGGTAGATTTACGTTTAACAAATTGAAAACATTATCAACAAATGGCACAGGTCTTTCCAAGATATACGGTTCTGTCATGGTGCCGATGCAAACAGTCCCCAATGCCTGGTTGCAGCAAGCATCAAGCTAAAGCCATGTAAAGCGGAAACACAGTGTATGAAGCCAATGTGTACGTTCTGGAATCCCCAAATATGCAGACATACTTCAAATTGGAACTGCGGCACCAATTTACCAAACAGTCCCAGCTGAAGATGAAAATAAAATATGTAGGACAAAAGTGACATAACATCACTGAAGCAAATGATATTATAAACAAAATACCAAAGTTATAGATTCGAAAGAAAGGGTTAAAACGAAATGCTCCCAAAACAATCTTTTCTGTCAATATGTTTTCATCAGTTGAGCTCGACAACACACGTGCTAGGCTGAAGGAAACCAGAGAGATCTTGGCGCCCACCGTGGGATGTTCTGTCTGATGATTCTATTACAGATTGTTCTACACACGTAGCTCACTTTCAAAGGACGAGATCCTTCAAAATCATGTGTCCGTATTACGCTCATTTGATATACCTACAACGGATACCGATTTCGATCTACCACATTTATATTAAATACCCAAACTTCATAAAACCCCATATAAGCAAAGATACACAGCAGGATCTAGCAAATGTTCTACCAAACCTTTATCTTTACTCCTTACCAGGATATTGACAGCCGTTAAGGAGAAACTTCAACAACACTGTACGGTTGCTTATTCCAGAAGCGGTGTAAATCAGATATGGATACTTAAAAATTCTAAACAGCTTTTAGAAAATTTGAAGGCACACAATTTTTCTCGAATTCACAGTATCAAAACTTATGACTTCTCTACTCTTTACACTACTATTCCACATAAAAAATTAAAAGAAAGACTTTTCAGCATCATAGACAACTGTTTTTTTCACTAAAGGTGGTACCCGAAAATTTAAATATCTAGTGATTGGCTATCAGGATACTTATTTCGTCAAACACCACTCTGATTCTACACATAAATATACTGAAGTTGATATAAAAAAATTGCTGGAATTTCTAATAGACAATATATATTTGTAATGTTCGGAGACGTGGTCTTTCAACAAACTTTCGGCATTCCTATGAGAACCAATTGTGCTCCTTTATTGGCCGACCTGTTCCTTTATTCATACGAAGCAGACTTCATTCAGAAACTGCTGAATCAAAAGAAGAAAAAGTTAGCGGTGTCCTTTAATTTGACATATAGATATATCGACAACGTTTTGTCAATTAATAATGAAAATTTTCATACATATCTCAATGCGATATATCCCAGCGAAATTAAAGATACAACAGAATCAAGCACACACGCTTCATACTTAGACATTTTACTTAATACAAACACAGACGGGAAATTAGCAACTAAGCTATACAATAAACACGAGGATTTCAGCTTTCCCATTGTAAATTTTCCACATTTAAGTAGTAATATCCCTCAGTCACCCGCATATGGAGTTTATATTTCACAAATGATCCGATATGCCAGGGCGTGTACAACATATGAAGATTTCATAAACAGGTAAACTACTCACTGACAAATTATTGACACAGGGATACCAAAAACCGCGTTTAATCTCAACGTTCCGCAAATTTAACGGTCGGTATAATAGTCTTGTTTGCGACTACTCTGTTTCATTAAGTGAAATGTCGAGTTGCCTTTTCGTTGGCGGTTGCACTACTCACGTGTTTCATTGGACTTGACTGTGGACTCACGGCGGGTGTGACCGGTCGACAGGGGATGCTTACTCCTCCATGGCACCTGATCCCACCTCTTGGTTTCCAGAGGTCCGTGTTTGTCCATTTTTACCGGATTTGTATTTATGTCCTGGACATTCTATAGATTTATACTTTGGTATCTGAAATTTTTTATATTTGTATCTAAACACTGAATTTGAACTTAAATCCATATTTCTATGAAATACTTTTTTCACAACATTATAGCGAAACTGAACTTGAACTGAATATATCATATTTCAAGAGAGAATGGATTTCAACATGGCCGACAGGTGTACATCTTGGATTTTAATCGCTCTGAAAATGTAATATGCACAACAAGACCTCAAGAGGAACCTTCATGCCAAATTTCAAGATCCCTTCAGTCCTTTCTGAGAAATAGCGGTAACAAACTTCCTTTGGTCAAAATCCACGATGGCCACCTATTGGTCATGTTGGATGCCGATCTCTCTGAAAATGTAATATGCACAACTAGACCTCAAGGGGAAGCTTCATGTCAAATTTCTAAGAGATCCCTTCAGTCCTTTTCGAGAAGTCAAAATACAAGATGGTCCTTTGTCGGCCATATTGGACTGTGATCTCTCTGAAAATGCAATATGCACAACTAGACTTCAAGGGGAACCTTAATGTAAAAGTTGAAGATCCCCTCAATACTTTCTGAGAAATAGCGGTAACAAGAATTGTTCAGGAGGGACCATGACCACAGGGCGATTTGAATAGCCATCTGTTGATGGTGTGCTAAAAAGAAAAGTTTAAGAATAACTTATACCTAAAACATGGTGAAAATTACAAAAGGGGAAAACGAAGAAAAACTTACTGAACACAAAGTAAGAAAGGCATTTGATCACGTTCATGACATCTTATGTAGACGACAACTGTCCACGACCTGGACAGCGCTGTCTGAATGGTTCATGATGAAATCGAGAATTAGACAAGGCTTTAGCGCCTATCCTCTTCATAGTTATCATAGACTTAAATATGAGAGATTGGTGCAAAGGAACCCAGTGAACACTAGTCTCTCACATTAAAGACGCCAATTCCGTAATTACCTTGCTGTACTCTCATCGAAGCACTCCCAACATACGAGAGAAAAATAACAAATTGGAAAGCGTCTTCAAAACAGACAGGGTCCACGATATTGAAAAAAAAAAACTTTCCTTGAACCATACCAAATATGTTAACAGAATACAATATAGCTGGAAATTTTCACTCAGTCTCTTACCTCGGGTTTGTCATTCAAGAATCTTATCCCTACCAGACTAGTTGAGGGAATGAAAAAGGAATCTCTTATCTCGGGTTTGTCATTCAAGAATCTTATCCCGAGGCTTGGGATTTCTTCATCATACCCTCAAGGTGGGGGTTAATTTTTTTCTCCCATTTTGCACTGCATTCTAGATGCCACAGACACCCTACATCCTAAATTGTGTTGGGCCATCATAGAATGTGTAGCTTGTCAATAACAAGGAAATCATTCCCCATTAAAATGAAGGAAAAACTCTGTGAACAGAAGGAGAATAAGTTTTCCGTCATATAAGGATGGAAATAACGAGAGGTGAATGTTTCCAGGACAAAGATAGTCAGGTTTTAATGATGGTGTAGAAAATACAGTGACAATGTCGACCTATGTCCAGAAATCGTTCCTTACAAATAAACTGTCAAACATTTTAACATGATAAGCTTAAGTTTCTGAGGGGCTAGAAAACGAGTTGACAGGACAGTAAAGTTCGTGTGAGTTAAAGGATAAAGTTCTAACCATTGTCATAAAAAAGAAAATATCCTGTGATATAAAATGCATTCAACATTGATTAAAGGGAACAAGTCCAGCATGTGACCAAGATATATCCAATATCTGTACTCGAAAGAATGACCTACTTTTCCATTTGTCACGAGTGAGCCATTTTTATTTGTCACATGACATGAAGGTATAGTGAAGTTTTTCATTTGTCAATGAGGATTAGTGACCTATTTCAATTTGGTATTATATCCATAACACACTCTGAACAAGAAATCCCATAAAAACAATAAAAATAAAAAATTCATTAATTGCATTTAATTCAGCACTTTTGTTGTAATTGTTTGAAACAGTACAATAGCATGTTCACTAAAGTTTTAACAAATTCTGGTAGTTAGGCAGAGCTGCCAACATTTGATGAAGTGCAAGAGGAGTGTGATGCCATTTTGTTTTTTTGTAAGGTCAAAGATGCATTTTTACAGCATTATTTATAAGAAAATGTCATTTTGTTTCAGTTGCTTAAGAATGGTTTAAAAATTCAGTATTCAACAACACAAATTCTTTGGAAATTTGCATTTATTTAAAATCTCCAGTAACTGACATATTTTTAACACAAGTTAAATTCCACATCGATCAAAATGTCTCAATATTTTAGGAGTTTATCAAAAGTACCAAACTAGAAGCAAAAATCAGAGAAAATCTCACATAAATCGGAGAGTGGAATTTAGGTTAAAAAAAAAAAAAAACGGAGTTACTCCACCAAAATCGGAGTGGTTGGCAGCTTTGGTTAGGTAGCCATTCAGTAGTTTACAACATGACAATTACTGTAACAGGAACATCTGGAATATGAAAATGAATTATCGTGATATGAAAACTTTTTATACACCGAGTTGCGGTGTCAATGGAACTGGTCAGCTCTGACACCACAATCAGAAGCCCATGTTCCATGTTTCTGTCTAGTGTGACGCAAATTTGTACCATCAAATAAATGAAACATTTATTAAGTGGATTTCAAAAATTGAAAATTAAAACATTTTCCCACACATATCTAACCATTTAGATCAGTTTGTGCAGGGCCACTCACACTTTCAGATGTTCCATGAATACCCGGGGCTGAGAATTCTTTGTCTGAGTCTATAATGTATTTTTTTCTTCCTAAATTTGACCTGTTTCCTTTATTTTAAGGTTCAATCATTTGTAATATCTGCTCCACAATCCTTGTGAAAGGTAACCTCCAAAGCCAGCTATATGATCAATATATAGATAATGTGACTTGATTCAGATGTTAGGGGAACCAACCAAGGCAAAATTTGATGAAAAAATTCTGGACCCAAGCAGCTTGAAGACATCATTTCAGCAACTGATTATACTTTTCACATCATTAACAATTTTTTACAAGAAATATTCAATTGTCATGCGTGACATCACTATTTTGTAAATCTACGACCAATAACTGGGTAATTTAGCAGTATGCCACTGTTGATGTTTTATATAATGTTTACACATTTATAAAACACATTTTTTCCTTAAACAAGTCAGATGAGTTATAAATGACGATCAGTTTCCATGACAAATCTGTTTCATCATTGTTGTAAATAATGCCATCAACTGCATGTATTCGTCAGCACCATCCATAAGACATTTGTCAACAATCTGGAAAAATAATATCAGAGGATTCATAAAGAATTTCTTACGTTACAAAATCAAAAACAATTTCTGTTTGCCAGTGTGAAGGTGTGTATATGAATGGTGTACAATACATGTATATGTGGGTATGTAAATATATATATATCAATGTTCCTTAGCATAGAACAAATAGATTACAAAAAAAAATCACATATTTGTGTTTTATTCTGTTAGCGCCTGTAGGCTCTTCAGACAGAATTTGGTAGCTTTATCATTAGTTATATGGTGTTTTACAGGGGTGATACAGAAATATATTGGGTCCATGAAAAAAGTTGTATTGGGCAAGGCGAAGCCCAATACAGCTTTTTCATGGACCCAATATATTTCCGTAATACCACTGTAGAACACTATGTAACAAATTTATCCCATCAAAAGCCTGCCATTTTGTTGCCTCTTAAAGTATTTTTTGAAAGCAGCTCCGTTCTGACCTTAGTTATTTCTTCTTCACTGTGCCAAGCAAACCTGTCCATCACGTTTGTTTACATCTCTCTTCGGCTAAAAGTGAGGTCACCGATGAGGGTGATATCAAAACTAATATCAGGTCGATAGGTAACCTGATACAAGAATATGTTGTATCCTACTAAACCAATCAAATTCTGAGTATTTTGCCAGAGGTGGGATAAAGTAATATGTATTGTGAAGTCACGCTATTATGATGTCATGTTATTGTGTATCGAGTTGTTAGACATTGATTGATAGTTCAGTATATCTTGTGCTTGCGGAAAAATATTGTCGATAAATATTATTTTCTGTTCAGTGATGGTTTTAACAATTCAATAAAATATTCTTCTTTTGCTTTCCGTACATTTTCATCATCTTTTCTAATTTTATAAAAAGGAAATATTTTGAATTTCCCATTTCCGCACTCATCAAAATGTTTAGAGACCAAGATGTACTGAACTATCAGTCAATGTACAACAACTTAAGACAAAACAACATGACATCACAATAGCGTTACGTCACAATATATATACTCACTATATGTATATATATGCAGATATTTACATGTTTATTTGTAGCATGTTTTTGTATTTGTAATGGGGTATTTCTATGTTCATGTACAATGTGGTTCATAACTGTGAGTATGGGTCTGTGCTAACCACTGTGTCTATATGTATGGGTCTATACTAACCACTGTGTCTATATGTATGGGTCTGTACTAACCACTGTGTCTATATGTATGGGTCTGTACTAACCACTATGTCTATATGTATGGGTCTGTACTAACCACTGAGTCTATATGTATGGGTCTACTAACCACTATATATGTGTCTATACTACACTGAGTCTAAGTATGGGTCTGTGCTAACCACTATGTCTATATACAAAGGTCTGTACTAACCACTGTGTCTATATGTATGGGTCTGTACTAACCACTGTGTCTATATGTATGGGTCTGTACTAACCACTGTGTCTATATGTATGGGTCTGTACTAACCACTGTGTCTATATACAAAGGTCTGTACTAACCACTGTGTCTATATGTATGGGTCTGTACTAACCACTATGTCTATATACAAAGGTCTGTATAGGTCTGTACTAACCAGTGTCTATGTGGTCTGTACTAACCAGTGTCTATATGTATGGGTCTGTACTAACCACTGTGTCTATATGTATGGGTCTGTACTAACCACTGAGTCTATATGTATGGGTCTATACTAACCACTGTGTCTATATGTATGGGTCTATACTAACCACTGTGTCTATATGTATGGGTCTGTACTAACCACTATGTCTATATGTATGGGTCTGTACTAACCACTAAGTCTATATGTATGGGTCTGTACTAACCACTGTGTATATATGTATGGGTCTATACTAACCACTGAGTCTATATGTATGGGTCTGTGCTAACCACTATGTCTATATACAAAGGTCTGCACTAACCACTGTGTCTATATGTATGGGTCTGTACTAACCACTGTGCCTATATGTATGGGTCTGTACTAACCACTGTGTCTATATACAAAGGTCTATACTAACCACTGTGTATATATGTATGGGTCTATACTAACCACTGAGTCTATATGTGCCTACCACTATGTATGATACAAAGGTCTGCACTAACCACTGTGTCTATATGTATGGGTCTGTACTAACCACTGAGTCTATATGTATGGGTCTGTACTAACCAGTGTCTATATACAAAGGTCTGTACTAACCAGTGTCTATATGTATGGGTCTGTACTAACCACTGTGTCTATATGTATGGGTCTGTACTAACCACTGTGTCTATATGTATGGGTCTATACTAACCACTGTGTCTATATACAAAGGTCTGTACTAACCACTGTGTCTATATGTATGGGTCTGTGCTAACCACTGTGTATATATGTATGGGTTTGTACTAACCACTATGTCTATATACAAAGGTCTGTACTAACCGCTAGCTTTTCGCAGATTATGGACTTTTGTTTGTCTCCCAATTCTTCCTTCTGAACAATCTTGTCATGAAGTTGATGAATAACTTGAGAAGCCGAATGTCCAGCGTAAACTACATCCTGAAATATAGATCATACCTTCCATTTAAAATTTAAGTCCAGCACAAATAACATCCTGAAATACATATCTTTGTACTTCCAGTTCCAGCTGCCCATGTCAAGCTATTATCAAGAAGTCCTTGAGATTTCAACTAACCTTCAATCTAAACATTCATATTGCTGTGCTCTAACCATGATCTTACTGATGTGAGGGCTAGAGATAAATAAAGCTACATACCAAACTAAGCAGATCTGTGTGGAAAGAGCATCAAAGTCAAATTATTTGTCATAAATCATACTACAACAATATGCCCCTCCCCTTCAAACTCATATTAATAAAAAATGCAACTTAAAGATATTTTTACAGGTAAAAGATATATTTTTTTAATTAAAAGATAAATGAATGAAATTTTATGGTTTGATTTGATTTTGAATAATTTTTTAGTTATATAGTAACCGCCAGTTTTTCTTGGTTACAATGTCCTCAGGAAAAGACAACCGGCCTTCCACACGTAAACTGCCAAATTCTCTCATTAATATAAACTTAAATTTCAGTGGTACTTGAACCTGTGCTGACCAGAAGTGAGAGACTTTATTTTTCAAAGTGTGATGCTCTAACCACTCAGCCTTAGAGGCCCCATAAAATGCTAAGAAATTCTGTTAGAGACCCCTTTTGAAAAAAGAAACATACCTGAACAAGTCGCTCTAATTTTTCATAAGAGTCCGACGAACATCCCTTTATCAAGCCATCAATAACACTATCATCTATCACCTAGAAAAAATAATTTTAAAAATAATAAAAGAAACAAAATTTAAATGATAAATCTAGTTTGAATAAGAGAAAGTAGAACAACAATGTATTTTTGTGATACAAAATTATACATGTTTATATATCATTCACTCTAGTATTTTTGTTTGTTTGTTTGTAATGTTTAACATCCCACTCAAAGTCTTTCACTCATATGGAGACGTCACCAATGCCAGAGAAGGGCTCCAAAGTTTGACCTATGCTTAACACTTAAGGCCATTGAACAGTGCAGGTTCTATAACATGCCAACACCTACTGTGACATGCATTGGGACCTCGGTTTTTACTGTCTCATCCAAAGGACAGGAATCCAACCTGCTGCCTGCTGGACTCGAAATCACAACCTTTAACCAAATTGTTGATCCCCACACCAATTACTAATTTGATCTACCCCTCCAAAACTCAAACCAACATAATTCAATTGCACATGTCACAGGCAACCTAGAAACCAAGTAAAATATCTGTAACTCTATCCACTGCCAACCCCAATTACTTCTTTGATCCACCCCCCAAAATTCAAACCCACATAATTTGATTGCACTTGCCACAAGTAATCTACAGGCCAAGCTTGAAGTCTGTACCTCTATCCATTACCAAGAAGTTGCTTGAACCTGAAACTTTAACCAAAATGTTAATCTCCACCCCAATTACTTTGATCCACCCCCAAATTCAAACCCACATAATTCAGTTGCACTTGCCACAGGAACCTACATAATTCAAATGCATTTGCCACGGGTAACCTAGAGGCCAAGAATGAAATCTGCACCTCTATAAATTGCTGAGAATTTGCATAAACCAAAATTTTGACAGACAGAAGGACAGACATCATCAATTTATAGACAGGAATTGCTTTGCAATCTGGCCAAAAATTAAATCAACAATGGGGAATAACTCTAAAATAAACATAGTGGAAATGCAAATTTTCATTCTTGCTATGTATAATTGCATCAAATATGGTGAGCCTAGCTTAAGAAATAAAGAAGATATGGCCCAGACAAAGCAAAAGGATAGATAGACAACGCAACAAATGCCCCCCCCCCCCCCCCAAAAAAAAAAAGAAAAAAAGTCAATTGGGGGGTAATAAGGAGTCACAGGGAAACCATCATGGAAGTCTGAATCCATTATCATACAGGCAACTGTAAGACTACATAGATCAGAGGATTATACTGAAGTTTGGTGGGTATTATATGTAATCTTTTTACTTCAATGCTCCTAAAATCAACATGGGGCATCTTGAAGTCACATTTACAAATGCTACAAAACACATATAACCCCCTCCCCGATTTACAATTGTGCTAACATTTCAATAAGAACAAGAAAACCTACCAATGTTATACCATCATCTAAGATGTAAAAACTGACCCCTGCTACAAGGGTGTGCAAAGAGTATTTGGACACTTATTTTTTAATACATAATTCATATAACACCAATTTTTTCAAAAATATATAGTGAAGCCATTTCTTATCGTATTTCAACACAATTTTCATAATTAAACAGAGAATGTTCCAAGTTTTATTGGTTTTTGGATGTAATTTTCTAATTTATTATTTCAAAGATATACATATAGAGAGTTTCCATCACAAAAATTGAACATTATGTTTAAATAAACAAATCTTTTTAATTTCTAATTCAGAAAATGAAAAATTAAAATAAATAATGAAACTATTTCTTTCTTTTTTAACAGCCAAAATTTTGTTGAAATGCAATATAAGGTCATGTAAAAAAAACTATTCTGGTTCTCAGACAATTAGCCTTCCAAAATGGGCAAAGTAGATGGGTATTTTATTTTAAATTTTTATTTCCAAATTATTGTTTATAAATAAACCTTGAAGGCAAGAAAATAAGAAGACTTTATGTAACCAAAAATGTCTTTTATTGAGACCTTCAATAAATTGTAACAAAAAGTTGTGTCATTGTCTTGTTCATTTGGTTTTAAAACTGAACTATCAACAAAAATATAAAATAGCTAAAAGATTATATATTTATCAAAACATAAATATGTTTTGAAACTACAAAAAAATTAATTGTAAATGTATCATTATAATTATCATCAATCATTATCATTACTGTTTTTCAAAGCTGAACAAAATGTAACTACCATGAGTCTAAAAATCAATGAAAATCCAAATGTTTCATTTTTTAAAACAATAGCTATCCATTTTTATGTATTTCATTAAAACTTTTATCTACAGTAACTAATTTTACTTTTATCATTCAACTACATTTAATTCATATTTTAAAACTTTTTTACACTATATAGTGTTACATGTATCATCATAATTTTAACACATCCTGAAATTCAGTTCCGTTCGGTATCGGTTCTTTCATTTAAAACCCAACTTCCACTTCTGCCATAAAGTGCAAGCAACAGCAGAAAACACACGATGTGTTCTGTGATATTTTTGGGCATGAGGTAAAGATTTACATGTTGAATTGTCAATAAAATAATTATTTCAGTTTCTAATTGGGTTTAGGAAATGGATCATTTTCTAAACTTTAGCCTTTTGAAATGACCACATTTTTACTTGCTGCGCGACAGTGACTTTTTTATGAAATGTGAATAAAATGGTTTCATCGGCAATTTCTTTTTGCGGTCTGAGGTTTCTGATAAAATGTTGTTTTATATGAAATACACAGTAAAAAATAAGTGAATACTTTTTGCATATCTCTGTATATGTTTTCTAAGACATAAGAAAACTTACGCTTGCTATTTCTTATGTCTTCTAAGATTTAATCAAACTAACCCTCATTCTTACTTACCCCTGCTATTTCATATATGTCTTGTTTTGTGATTTCTTCCTCTCCCTTTAATCTTGAAGCACTTTGTAAATATGTGATTGCTTTTCTCAAATCTCCCTCTGATGTGTAAACAATAGCCTTTACTGTCTGCAGATAAACAAACAAAAAGTGTGTGAAAAAACAATTATTCCCTGAAGAGCCAGGTCATTCATGAAGATTCTAAAACCCTTTACCTACGACATATATTTCTGTTTTCTGTCAATTTTGGGAAAAAACCATTGGCGATGCAGTTCGGAAATTTAATGTAATTTATGTAAATTGGGAAAAATAGTTTGCACACATGTATATGTATATAAATGGAATGGAATCTCTATTTCAGATATATTCTGCTTGCAATAATTCACTTTCTACTACGGTCATGGTCTGTGCACAAAATTGGGAAAAAAAAAAAAACATTTTGCATTGGGAATGGGGTCGAATATCGATCTTGTGGTAACTACACAAAAAGTCACAGTACAGCAATATAACAAATCAAACTTAAATTTTACGAATTAGAGTGGAAATTTGACCACAGCAGAGTTTTGTGAACCCTACAAGCCACAATAGACTTGTCTAAACAATAGAAAAGAGCATTCCATTTAGATGTTTTGGGGTGAAAGGGTTAAATTTTAGGTAATGCAACATTACAACATTTAAATTACAGTGGAGTCTGTCTTGAGAGACCACCATTCTGCCACTGAAATGCTGTCTATCAAGACAGGTGGTCTCTCAATAGAGGTTTTAGTTAAAGGGTTACTGAACCAGGTGGTTCGGAGAACATGGTATCCAAAGACAGACTCCATCTGGTAAAGGTAATCATTTTTACCTCTCATGATACCTATGCGTCTCGAGTTGGGAATAAAACACATTTTCTGTGAAGCCCTTCATAACCGAAAATGAAACAGAATATTATATATAACAGGGTTCACACTGAAAATTGAAAACTAAATTCCAGGACTTTTCCAGGATAAAAATCATCCAATTTCCAGGACTTTGAACGGAATTTCTGAAACAATTTTCTCATACAAACTAATCTTTCTGGCCTCCTCCACCCCTTACAGCCAGCCGATTCCACCAACTTTATTATACTATACAGTCTACCTGTGTTAGATAACAACATTAAAGTGGCAGGTAAAATACCAACTACAAAAATTCAGCAAAATTATTGTGCACACTACTAGGCTATAGATGCTATTTCAGCAGAACAGAAAGCAAACCACCACCTTAAGGGAACATTTCTACAACTACGTAACAATGCACCAATCTTTCCAGAGTCATGGCCACATAAAATTGTACACGATACTATTATAGCCTACTAATATATGTAATGTAATAGCCTACTAATATACATAATACAAAGTGTATAATAGGACATTCATAATCAGTAACTGCACATAGAATTCATCTTTTCATCTTTCTTGAAAATAGTCACTCCAGTGATTTCAGTTTCTACTTGAGGTCTTCTAGTTTCTTTTTCATCTGCCTTCTCAGACACTTTCTGCCTGAAAGCACTGGACTTGGCCAGCATAAGCATATCATGCTTATTGCAGTTTTAGTTTAACATACATATTTCTAATTCTAACTTCAGGATGAAAACTTTTCCAATCATGTCCCTTTTGCTTCTTTTCTTCTTTGTTTAAATCGCTCACATCAGAAAAGCCTGAGAATTTCAGGCAAGCTAAAAGTCAATGATGCCTCACCTGATATAATATATATTACATATAATATGTATCACCACCACAGACGGTACAGTGGGATGACAAGCAGCCACTGATTTGCCTATAGATGTGTGAAAATTAGCTCTGGAAGCAAGGGACGCCAAACCCTTTCAGCATTCCAGCTTTTCTAAACTACATAATACACTAAACCAAAGACCCAAACAAGGTTACATGTACAAGTATGGAAAGAAGTGCACTGCATAGGAGAGTCCACTGCATAATGTAATACAAAGATTAGAAACTGAAGGCTGCCATGGCCATGTGATAGGTGCAGACATGACACACTGTAGAATATTGAGCACAACCAACATCCATGCAACACTGAATTCAAGGACTTTCAATGACTTTTTTAGCTGATAATCCTAATTCCAGGACCACCTGATTTGTGGCAGTATTTCAGGACTTTTCCATGACTTTCCAGGATCACTTTTTTTCCCAGGACTTTCCTGAATTTTCAAGGACCGTGGGAACCCTGATATAATATAACGATTACTCCATCCCAGCCAAATTTACGGAAATCGGACATTACATCACCATAAGACAAGTCGCAGAAATAAACCTAAATCAGATAATTAAATACAGGTACCTTCTTTATTTGTTATGTTGATCTTTATCTCTGAAAGAATTCATTTTACTTGTGCTTTTTTGCCTGGTGGTTCCAATTTTTCATGGTTGAGAAGACAGCTGAGTTACAATGTACCTGGGAAGTGACCACTGACCAGTAAACTGGCAAACTTACTAACAACATCAGCTTAGGTTCTAGCGGAGACCCCATAGAGAGTAAGAGAATGTAATCATTTTCAAGTTCTTATGTAATCCATTTTTTGATTCAGGTTTTTGGCACAGCTTCAACTTTGTTATGCTTAGCAATTTCCGGTATGTGTCTTTGCATCGATCAAGAAATAAAATGCTCAATTTCATACAATAAATCAAAATGTCAAAATATTCCATGTCTAGTGTAGTGTAACCTAAATGTTTTTGACCAAAATGGACTAGTGACAATAATCTGGCCTTCAGATATAACTGTATCTTAATTCTTGATCGACACAAAGACACATACCAGAAATTGTAAGGCATGACAAAGTTGAATCCGCCCATGAAAAATCTGGATCCAAAAACGGACTACGTAAGAACTCGAAAACATTCTATTAATTACTGTCTTGACATATTGATTTTTATCCCTGTATATCCACGCAATAAATATAAACTTTGACCATTCTCACCTCTTCATTATATGATACGTTTTCTTTTTCACAGATATCTCTGAGCCTTTTACTTAATATTTCTTCTGCTAATGGTTTGAATCTAAATTTAGCACATCGAGATGCTATTGGTTCAATAATTCTGCTGACATAATTACAGATTAGGCAGAATCGTGTTGATTTTGACTCTTTTTCCATCGTTCTTCTCAATGCAGCCTGAAAGAAAGATAATTAGTATTCTAATATGTTATAATCAATTTTTGTTGTTGCTGTTTTACGTCTGTTCAGTTATTATTCTGCTTTTTGTGAGTCAAAGATAAGCCATTCTATATTGACTAATTATCTTTGATGTTTCCTCTATATAGAAAAAAAAGGAGACTTTTGCATATTGGTGAAACAGCTGATTTTCATGGTAAATATACAGGCAGAAGCATAGCAGGGTTTCCTCTGGATTTTTAATTTATCGGCAAAAGTTTTGGCCAAATCTGAAATTTATTGGCTGGATGTATACATACCGATATATGACAGCATGCACATGTACTTTAAGGATATTTTTTTAGGTTTAGCAGATTTAGAATCTGTCTTTCACTGGGGTGATTTTTCTTTATTTTGATAATATCCAGTTTTTTGTGATGCATGGATAACATACATAGTACTTTTAACCTATATCCTGGATGTTCAAAAATATAATGGACATAAACAACAACATTTTATGAGCGGTTTGACGGTTTAACCAACCGGTGCTATTACGTTTTTGCACTAGGTTTTTTTCTTTAAAGTGCAGCAGCCACAGTGTTTTCGTATCGACATAATGATACATTCAGTAATTCACTGTCAGATGAATACAACTGGCTAACTAGATATGGTGAAAGTCACACTTAATTTTTATCTGAAATTAAATCTGAAACCATAAGTAGATATCTTGATCCAGAGTCATCTCATCATTGTTTTAGTTATTCCGTTTACTAAAAGTCTATCGACAGTGCGATGTCAGACGCCACATTTTTTTTTGTGCTTTGAAAACTTAAAACAGAATTGACGTCTTTAGATTTGATTGGCTGTCAGTTAACATTCCTTATATAGACATATGATGAGGTCCTGTAGATGGCATTCTCAAAGATGCTTTAATATTGCGAGGTACCTAAACGGAATCGGTTGGGGAAGAGGCTAGTTGTAGTTGCAGTTGTAGTTAAAAAGTAATAAATTATTTGTGACCATTGCGATGGCATCTAAAACCAAGAGGTGTGAAAATACGTATTGTTAGGTGCGTACAGGAATTTCACATGTACAAGTAAAAGTACGAAACATTCAAGACTAGATCGACTACTTCACTGTTGAACTCGAATCCTACTTAAAAACATCCATATTGTACCTTTTAAAAGTAAGTAATACTAGTTACAGGACTTTTTACACAACCTCCGATCACCCCTTATCAGTCGCTTCAAATATTCTCATAACCCAGTAGCATTCAATGCACATGCCGACATCGCAAGGATGGCATGTGTAGGCCCTACCCAAAAGGGACAAAGCTAGCCTAATCCGAATGGACCGAGTAATCATTTCAATCAGTGTTATTGATTAATTAACGCCACACCGATCACTCAATACCCTCTATTCCTATTTGCAGTGCTATAAAAACATCAGCATACACATGCAAGTTTATTTTTAGTGTTTTAAAGGTCAATTGTTCTCTATATTGAACAATTTTTGAAATAATTAGCATTTGCAATTTTTTTCGCAAAATCATAAATTTATTCGCCAAATTGAAAAAATATTCGAATGCCAGCGGAAACCCTGAGTAGACAGCAGCAAAGCTGAAGACAGAGGGGTTTAAAATTAGGTTAAACTAAGTAGCCATGGCAACCAAAGTTTGGCAACAGCAATGAATCTGTTCCAAAGAAAACTAATTAAAAATTATTTTGTCAAATTATTTTTACTCTAATACTCTTAACAAATATACTATCGCTTAGGATGTAAGCCAAATTACTAGGAAAACTTGAATATAGACAATGAGACAGGTACCAAAATATAACCCCCCCCCCCTTCCAAAAGATCTATAATCCTAGGATTTAATTAACTCACCTGTGCTGGTCCTGTCATAGAGTCAGCTTCATCTAATATCACAATTTTGTATGGAGGGCAAGGTTTTCCACTACAAATCAGAAATATTAAGAAAATAAGAGAAAATCAGAAATATTCAGAAACTCATGAAAACTGTTCATCTTATGTTGTCAACATAGGGCCTCCTTTTCTTGTAGTCAGTGGTTACAGCCACGCCGGAAGCTAAACTGATTTTGTGAGAAAAGTATGCCAGTTCCCTTTTGGAAGGCCAGTGGTCCAGTATCTGACTGGATGGAAGGCCAGTGGTCCAGTATCTGATTGGATGGTATAAACTGACTTACTCTCCTTTGTGACCTAATTTCCAAGGTCATATATGACAGTATTAAATGTAGTCAAACTTGCATCAAAGGCCACCTCTGTATAAAGTGCACCTGCCTATAAAGGTCATTCAAACATAACCTATATTTACTTTTTATAATGATTAACCTCTTTATATAGCCACCTGTCTACACTTTTGCTTGTTCCCTTAAGTGGCCCATATAGACAAGTATGACTGTACATTTGGAGGAAACAAAGAGTAACAGGATGGTAACAGTTAAACTAATGGAATATCTGTTTTCGACCTAAGCTGGTTGAAATTTGCCCGGTTATTGAAATTGGCTGGTGATTTCTTCCCAGGTACATTATAGTCAAATTATCCCCTCGACAATTTGAAACTAGCAGCCATCTTGTGACTGAAAAATTATTGTGAGTGGCGCAAACAATAATGAATCCAAACAAACAAACATTGATTCTGCAACAATCTCGATAGACTTACTCTGGACCTATCCCGCTAGCAGTTTGCTGTGCAAATGTTTTCACTTTTTCTCTGATAACATTGATTCCACGCTCATCTGATGCATTTAACTCTAATACTCTCGTTTTCATCATTTCTGTCCTGTAACAACGGAAAAAAAATTAATTTAGCATCTGTCAGTAATTACTTAACAACATTTAATTAGCAGTGGATTATATATATATCATTCCACTATATGTAAATATTAATAGCTCAATCACTATTTCATTGGTCAAGAATGCCCCTCGTGAAATTTTACAAAACATCGTATTCCAATCTGAACGCTATATTTCACAATAACATTCTTCATATTCAGATTTCTCAAGATTTAAAAAAAATGTTAAAGTTATCTCTCTTGAGGGAAAAAACATCAATGGTTATGTAATATTAAGTCTAGAGACATTCCAGATAATTATATTTGTCCAAGTCGAGTAGACATAAAATAACATGGCCAAGCACAGGAGATTGCACAGCAATGGAGGATGAAATTGCCCATTTGATGAGTAATAAGGATTTGGCAAACACAAAAATGTCAACACAATGAGCAATCAAATACCCCAGAAACTTTGTATATGAAAATGACCTTGGGAATGCCAAGTCTGACTTCCAAACATTTACTCCACATTATTTGATTCATAATGCAGTATCCAGCATACCCAATAATACTTTCAAATAATTAATAGGCAGTGGAAGAAATCATACTTTTCCCTAGCATGACGATGGAAACATGAAGATTTATTCACCATCAAAAATTCATATCTCCTTTGGGCACTGCCCTGGGGAGTATATGAAATCTCTTGGGTGAATTAATCTTTATATATCCCCCATGCTAGGGAAATGACTCTTTAATGCCAAATGACCCTTGATCTGTAATCAAGTTAACATGTATGAGACATGTCTGCCCATAAAGAATGCAAAACATTTTACTGGAATTTTTTGAACTTTTTTTTTTTTTTTTACAGGTAATAAATTTGCTTAGAATGTCTGTAAAGTCAAAAATAAAAGGACGATTTGAGGCATGTGCCACTTATGACTGACATAAAAGATGCACAATGAATGCTCTTACCCAAATAAGGATCGAGATGCTGCCAAAATGGTTGAAGTCTTACCGGTTCCAGGAGGACCGTAAAATAAGAGATTCGGTATCTATAAAGAAATGAAATAAATTTCAATTAACACAGTATTTAAGCTATATATCAGATTTATATTCTATTGATTTTACTAAAACTTCTGACAACTAACCTAAAAGATGTAAAAAAAAAATGTAAACAGGTTAAATACATGATATATATTTGCATATACAGTGAAACTTGTATATAAAGACCCTCTTACAGACACAACAAAGCCAGTCTTTATAGGGAGGTGATCTTTATATAGAGGTTGATTTGTACACAAATGGTACTATTGGGGACAGCAAAAAACAATCTTAACATGGTTTATACAGCCAATGGAAAATGTTTTTCAAGCACTTTTCCAGTATTTTTCAAGCACTTTCAATCGGTATGTTTAGGCTATCACGACAAAATAAAGTAAAATAGAAACACTGACAGCAAAGTTCTTATTCCATTGGCAGTTCTCAAAACGCTGCTTAGAGTTTCACTACATACTAAAGAGATCCAGCAGTACAGCATCACAAAAATGCTTTACTCAAATTGTATTATACTAGGTGAAGAGTATGCATGATGAAGCTAGTTTTTAATTATTAATGTGTAACATGTAATAAGTAGAATTCAAGCACTCTACTGAAATGAATCAAGCAGTTTTCTTTAAATTAATATTTCACTTTTCAAGGACTAACTCTATGCTTTATGACCAGGTGGTCTTCATACACAGGTGGTCGGTAAAGCAGGTTTTACTGTAGCTTTCTTGAAATGTGAGTCCAAGTTCCAATTTCAATTGTCAGGTGGCGCATCAAAATTTCGGATAATTCACAATCTTTCAAAATCCTATATTTTTAATTTATCATTCTTCAATTTCATTGTTGCCGAGTCCGTAAAGATATCATTGGTGGCGATGATAAGATACAAGAATTGTGAGAGAGTTAATGAATCAACACGACCCCCTGCCTCACACGACCCCCTACCTCACCTTTTAACCAAATCTTTAACCTGAAACACTGAGCTAAAAAAGTCAAAATCATAATTTATCTCGTACAACTGTATGTACTATCTACCAAATTTGAAAATAGAAAGCTAATGTAGTATCTTTTTACGGAGAAAAAAAAACCCTGAAAATGTTCATAAATTTACCAAATTGTACCCCCTGCATAATGGTGGATGGTTTTAGGTCACATGACCTTGGAACTAAAAAATAGATAGGTATAAAAGCGCCAAATAATAATACGTTATCAGTGAGGCAAATAAAACATCTTTTCTTACATCAGCACCTTCCAAAGACTTTTTGAGAACAGAAACCACTTCATCCTGATAAGCCACATCTTCCACTGATCTAGGACGACTGAAAACAAATAAGAGAAATTGAATAACGAAATTCAGAAATGGAAAGTGTAGAAAAGTCAATGCTATTTATAGATGTCCTTAAGTTCAGATACTATCTTCTCATGCTGAAAACTTGATTTTTCTTTTTAGAACAGTTTTGAAATTTTTCATGATAACTGTGAGTGATCCTACAAAAGTGACAGGCAAAATGAAAAATGATGTCAAATAAAATAGACTAAAATGTACTGTGACAATGTTACAGTTTTTGCAGTAGCTGTTTCATTCTGTTGTCCAAGTTATCAATACCTCACTTTTATACTCACTATTTTTCCACCCACGGTAGATGTTTCTTCTTTTGTTTAGCATCCTTTTCAGTAGTTCCGCCAGTCTTTTCCTTAGATGAGGACTGACCTGTTGTATCTTTGGCTTTAAAGAATGGATGCATATTCTGTAACATAAAGAAATTGAATTTATCTGAAACTGACATTCTTTTAAGTGTCTATAATGAAGAATTTTACTTAGGTTTACATGAAAATAATAAAATATTCAACATGTTCTTGTTATATTTTATTCTAATTTGTTCAAATAAACATTGTTTTTCTTGAAATGATTTTATTTTTAATCTTCGGATTTGGTAAACATTTGCAATGAAGCTGTGTATTGTGCAAATTTAATACTACATGTATGTAACTAATATAGATATTGTCGTCTTTCACTTGATAAAGGCCAAGGGGCTGGAAATTTGTGAATATTGAGTGTTTTACTATTTTTTTTCGCATAACAATACTTCCCTTTTGAGGACATTTAATTTTACTGTTTCAGTTGATTGAGCCTAATTTCAGCAATGTTTATTTGAAGAGAAAAATCATATATCGCTAATAGTTGACCTGATTAGAAAGTATTTCCAAAATTAATCGGACATGCGGTCAAATATGAAAATTTAGGAAATTATCAAGTTTTAATTTCTTAATTTTCCATTTTAATATTCTGCAAATCACATATTATTTCCAGCTATGATTATCATAATTTGCTTATGTTGTCATAAAAACTTACATGTAACTAAAAATAAATATAATCAGCGGTATAAAATGCCTGTTAGACTGTAAATATCGTTGATTTAATAAATTATCAACAATAGGTCTGAACAGAGGCCCTTAAAAAGAGAGTCAATTTTAAATTTATAACCTTTTCCTTTTTATAAAGTCGGTAGGATTTATTTTAGTCTATTTTATTTTATTTTAGCAATTATGTGCGATCAGACATAAGATCTAAAGATGATAACATGTTAAACAATGATTTTATTTTATTTGATTTAAACCACTTTTCAAAATCATCTTTAAATACTTTATCAGAAAATGAACAACAGGGGCCAGTTTTACGAAAGTTCATAAGTCCTAAATCCTAACTTTTAGTCCTAACTACCATGGCAATGCATTGCTAATTGGTCAGTTTCATGACAATTAGGGTTATGATTTAGGATTTAGGACTCGTGACCTTTCGTAAAACGAGCCCCAGGTCTTTTTCATGTAGGTCAACGATAACAACAACTCAGTATTCATGTTTCGACAATTTTCACACCTCTGTCAAGTTGAGATAATTGATCTAGAGATAAGAGAGGCCAACAAGCATCAGCTTACACTATTTCATGACCACTTGGTGTTATACACAGTCCCATAATTGAAACACTAAATACTTATTCCTATCAATGCAAATGGGAATAGAATATCATAATTGTTGTTGATGAAAATCGATGTTTTCTGACATCGCAATGACAGAGGTTTTGAAATGAAAAATAATTTACTTGTGAACCTGACCAGTAAATTACTAAATTTGACTGGTCATAGTAAAATTTTAATGGTCCTTATATAAATATTACTGAAAAATAAAAACAAGGGTGAGTAAAATTTCAGAACTACATGTACTGGCCCAAATGATAAAGTGGTAGCCCAAATATTTTGGACAAATATCATTGTAAAAAGTAAAGAAAAATACAAAGGAGGATCAGTAATTTATTATTCCTACACATCTTAATGCACATTAAAAGGATATAACAAATGTATGTCAATGTGAATTTGACAGAAAATAAAAACATTGGGCTGATCGTCCCCTGTTTAAGCTGTTAACGATTACAGTTTAAAAATGTTGAAGGCAAATAAATATAAATTAGATCTACTTCTCTTGACTGAATGCGTTTTAATTAGCAGGAATCCTGCCACTGCTAGCTGCATTGAAGTCTATTCTATCCATTTACAAGCTCTTTTGAGTAAACACATCTTTAATTTTCTGGGGAATGAACGACTTTTATTTTTAAACCTCGCAAAGACTATGTGATACTTGCCCTCAGTCATGACAGGTTGACGTTTCATCACATGGTTCTCACATGATCAGACGTAATAATTTCGGAGCATGGATAAGATATATCACTTTAATATTAACACAAAAAGAGGATTATGTCTTGTCTAAAATAAATGACGGCCGTGACATGAATTTAGCAGGATGGTAGGGCACTCGCCCAAACATTTTACTTTGGGCCAGTAACTACTTGTCTTTGTCAGACTTTGATTAACTTCTGGTTGCCCAGACACCAAAGTGGTCACATCTGGCAAGCTGGTGACCGGTTCATTTCAGGCGCCGATTATTTAAAATCATCTGGTTTTACCCAGCGTTTCCACAGAAATTAGCAGAAAACTTGATAGGCCACGAGGCCGCCATGTTTTACAATTTTCTGAGTCAATGACGCATTTGAACAGATATTGAATGGTATGTAAGTTCAAGCCTTTTACTGATCTCAAACTGAATTTAAAAAAAACCCACACACGCACAGAAGTAACAAAATCCGGATTTGCTGACACAAACATTGACTAGTCATTTGGACCGATGTGTTGAAAATTACAACTAAGTCTAAGGCAAATCATAGAACACTTAAATTTTATTGTAAAATAAAAATAGATTTTATATATTCGAAATATATAATAAGTTATTTTAATTACATTTCCAATAGACTAATGTTTTAGATATGGTGAAATATGTATAGTCTGTGCCAAATATTTTTTATCCGCTGGTTTTGGCTGATTAAAATAAAATTGTTGACACTTACTATCTAATTTAGCGTAGCGGTATCCTATACATACTTAATGAAAAATCCATGTCCATGACTAATAAAAATGAATCCATTTTGTACTTGATATTCCACTCAAATTAACTGCGGTATTTTTACCATATGTAATGGCGGCCATCTTTCGAAGTTTGAGAGCGGAAGTAAAAGAAAGGGAACGTTTATTGATCATATACTGATTTAGCCTGGCTCACTGATCTGTTATTACACAATCACAAATTCCTTACGACAATAATATATATTGGGAGTTATTCCCCTTCATATAACTCTTTTGTCAAGAGTGGCGCAAGAATATTAATGATTACTCGCATGACCCAATTATTTGACATCACATGGACAACACAGATTCTTGTAGGAAGAGTATTTTCAAAAATTGATTTGTTTGTTTGTTTATTGTTGTATGACAGACTGAGAATATTGTTCTCAGTTTTACATAAAGTTTAGGACTTAGATATAATAATATTTTAATCTACATTTTTCTATTTCATTAGGGTCTACATAAATTGTCTACTACAAATACATAGCTGATTAGTAACATTTAACTATTTCATTTGTATAGTCTATAATTGAGGCAGAAATACTCAAGATTCATTTATTTACTTATTCTTAAGGAATTTTATTTATTTACAAGTTGTCAACAAACATAATAGCAAAGTTTTAGGTTTTGTTTGTTTACATAAGAAACAATATGAACACCTGTGTGAATATTGATGTCTGACTTTTACTTTAGGTAATTAAAGGTGATAACTTTCCATTAGCTAAATAATCAGTTTAATTAGATATAGAGACTTGTTTTCTTTAAGCTTTATACCTTGGGACAAATAGTGGAATGACAGTAGCTTATAATTATTTATCTTGTTTGGATAAGACAAGAAAGGAATTTACATTCTTACAATATAAATAAGTGTTTTAGATATATCAGCAGTACAGAGTTAGGTTTAGTCAGGAACTGGTAGGACCTATACAGTAGGGATGTAGGGCCAGTGTTAGGATTTTCGGTCATTTTGTATATATGTATGATATTATATATGATGTGTACATTGTATTTGCTCCATTAAAAATAAATATATTTTATATAACTACTTGATTGTAGTTTAGTTTTATATGGCTATCAGGTTTGATAGAAACCTGATAGACCGTCAATTTTGCTGTCACCGGGCATGTGAGCCAATTCCCCTGGAACTCAATGTAGTTCCACTCCGCCTTCGCCTGGGTGATAGTTGTTTAACGTCCCACTCAAGAATATTTCATTCATATGGAGATGTCACCAGATGCCGGTGAAGGGCTTCAAATTTTGGCCTATGCTCGGCACTTATGGCCATTGAGCAGTGAGGGTTCTTTATCGTGTTGACACATACTGTGACACCGGGACCTCCAGTTTTTACTGTCTCATCCGAAAGACAGAAAACCAACCTGTTGCCGGCGGGACTCGAACTCACGATCCAGAGTCACGCGCACTACCGACTGAGCCAGGCCAGCTCTTCAAAAATTGAAGCGACCAAACAAAGTATGTAGAAAAGATATAGAATAAACTTTTTTCTTTTTAAATTATATCTGTTAAATTTTTTTTTTTTGATAATTGTTTGCTTTACAAATTCATTTTGAAATTCCTGGCCAAATATGGCTCAGACTATAACAAGGTCTGTCACTGTAGTAGCAGTATGTAAACTACCTGTAACCATTGATAGTAATATGTGACATCATGCTAGATGCATGCCCCTGTATAGAGCCTATATATGTAATAAAATGTTAAAAATGTGTTTACTATGCAGAATTAGACATGCCACTCTCCATACTCCACCATAGCGACATAGCCTAGGTATTACTAATTTATATTTAAAACGTCATGGTCATACAAGGTGGGAAGTATGACCTCGATGTTTCAATAGAAATTAAGGTATTACCAGACTCCAGAGCCTATGTCTCATTTTGTTTATATTGACTTGTACAAGGCTACAACCGGGATTTGGATTTTGAGAGAGGAATTGCATGTCCAGAATCATTCTTTCACACAACAACAGAAATGTGGTTTGGACTTATAATTTGTTAAGATAAATATTTAACTAAATATCATTCATCAATGAGTAATTCTCTGAAGAATCTTATCATCATCATTCTATAGGCTACAATATCGGTGTTGTTGCTGCTAAGGCTGGACGACTGGAACGTTTTCCAGTAAGTATCTCAGCTTTGAATATGAAATTACGGAGCAGAATTGTACAATTTGCACAGACAAACATTTCAATTATGCGACCCTGTGGTATTTTTCTAACCACTGTAACCTTACATCAATGTTTCAATAATATTGTACCAACGTAGTTCCCGCCGCTTTCTTTTTTTGTTTCCGGAACCAAAACGTACTTTCATCGACAAAAGAGTTCCAATTTTGATTCAAGATGTCCACACAGCTGAGCATCGAAAAAGCACATGAAACACGGAATGTTGACCTGGGTGCTGCGGGTAGAGGTGTCTGGCTTGTGAAGGTATATGGAAGAATTGTGAAATATGCTTTTTACAAAAACGTACAGTCCATGCAAATGAATCCCATTCAACTATCTGACAATTTAGTCAAATGAGTTAGGTACAGGCCCACCCGCCAATACGGCAATGTTTGATTGTTTGTTTATTGTTGTTTGACGTCCCACACAAGAATATTTCACTCATATGGAGACGTCACCAAAGGCCGGTGAAGGGCTTCAAATTTTGGCCTATGCTCGGTACTTACGGCCATTGAGCAGTGAGGGTTCTTTAACGTGCCGACACCTACTGTGACACGGGACCTCCAGTTTTTACTGTCTCATCCGAAAGACAGGAAACCAACCAGTCGCCGGTGGGACTCGAACTCACGACCTCACGATCAAGAGTCGAACGCGCTACCGACTGAGCCAGGCCGGCTTGCCAATAAGGCAATACTTCAATAGTAATAAGTATAAACAATTTTTTTTATAGCTAATATTGTAATGATCATCATGAGACATGATAAAAACATGACACAGGGTATATGGCCTATGACTGTAGTGTGGGTAAGCTATGTACTGTCAGACTACTTAACTTTAAGTTAAATTTAAGACTTAAAACTATCGTCTCTGATGCTCAGTCAAATTGAGCAGATTGTTGTAATCAAGACCGGGAATCGAACCCGGGACCTCCCGAATGCTAGGCAAGCGTTCTAACCATTGAGCCAAAAGTCCAGACGTTAGGCTTGAGGGCCTAACACTGCTTACATTTTACTACATTCCTCCCTATCTTAATTTTGGGGTCCTTAATTCAGATCTCAGATCCTTATTTCACATTAGGTCTCACGGTACCTATCACTCATGCAAGTGATCCATGCTATAGAGCAAGGACAGTCATCACCAGATAGGGCAGGAAAATCTGTTTACTGGTGACGCCAATATTGTAATCCAGATCGGGAATCATACTCGGGACTTCCTGCGTGCTAGGCAAGCATTATAACCATTTAGCCAAAAGTCTGGAAGTTAGGCTCGACGGCCTAACACTGCCTACATTTTACTGCAAGATAAAAACAAAACAAGAAGCTTAGGGTTAATTTGTTGCAAAAAAAATAGTTTCAGTTTTGGGATGGTGTAAAAAGGGTATGCCAAACCCTGAACCGAACCGAAAAATTATTCTAGCTTATATCTTTGCTACTTTATTACAGTTTGAGCTGAAACTTTCAACATAAATGTAGATCAATATATTTTGTATTGTCACCAGAAATGGTTAACATTTTTCAATTACTAAAATAAATATGACATATTTCTCCTTGCAAATGGTAAAAAAGGGTACGCCAATCACGTTTGAATTATAAATCATTTTATGCTTAGTGTATCTTAAAGATTATAAGTATTAAATAAAGCAAAACTATAAAAAGCCTTATCAACTTTTAAAAACTATTTTGATCCTTTCATGGCAGTGAGAGCATAGGCATACTAAAATGTAGTCACAAGCTGTAGATTTCCCTGCGATAATTTTTTCCTCAGCACATCTTTTTGGTGGTGAGATAACCTAACATCTTTTCGGTGCCGTTTTACACTTCGTTTCGTTTTTTAATAAACATGCATATTCCTATTATTCTTTTTTACTTCTATCTTTTTTAAACATTAGATCTTTTTTTACAGTGCATTGACGAAGCTGAAGAAAGAAAAAGCTAGCAAAAAAAAAAAATAATAATAATAATAAACAAACAGATATAATTACATTTAAATGCGTAACTTCATTCCCAAGGATTTTTGGCATAATTACAATATGACACAGAACCCTGAACCGAACCAACCAAACTGAAAATTATTTGAGCTCATACATATGTATCTGTGTTGTTTATTACAGTTTGTGCTGAAACTTTCAACATAAATGTACCATGCATCACAACATGACATATTGTCCTATTACTGTCTGGAAGTTCACAATTATTTCAACGTGAAATATCTACGGAAAAGTAAACATCAGGGTTTGTGAGACTTGGAAGGCTTGGAATTTGGGAATGACTTAAACTCGGTTTCTAAGCAGTCAACTAAATGCTGTCTCATCCCACATGCATCAAACAAATACATTTGCTATCGGTTTCATTGTAAAAAAGGATTAGTTATTACAGTTTACATCGGCCTTTCATACATTTAAGTTAACAACAGATTAGATATACGCACTGCATATGGGCTCAGTCCTACGACCAAGGGTATGACTTACTTGTGTAGGAGTAGGACCTTTCCTAAAATGGGCCTTTCATTTGATTGCACCAAACTTCTCATTTTGTAGTTACAACTTTTATGTACATATGTACATATTTAATGCATGTACATTTATGAAAGTTTTCTTTGTAATCTTTTAGATCTATTAAAATCTCTTTTTTTTTTCTATTACACCAAAGGTTCCCAAGTACTTAAAAGACAAATGGGAAAAATCTCCAGGAAATTCAGAAGTTGGCAAAATGAGGATAACAAGATCAAAGTAATTATGTATCAAAGAGAATACATTTCAGTCAGACCCACTTATATTGATTCTCTGACCAAATCGCTTTCTTATCATTATAACCCCGTTATTTTGAAAATCCTGTTCATTTGAAAGAAAAACTCTCTCCTCTGATTTCAATATATCTGGGTCTGACTGTACATACTGTACATGTACAGATGTGTTGTAGTGTTTGTGTTACACTTGAGAAACCATCCCCGTTTTCTGTTGAAATGTGGTCTCACAAGCCAGGTGAGACTTTCATAAAGTTTTCTCATGAGAAAGGTGATATCATTAATTTTAGAAGTGGTCTCACAAGATAGGTGATCTTTTTGTGAGACTGGTCTCACAAGATAGGTGATCTTTATGTGAGACTGGTCTCACAAGATAGGTGATCTTTGTGTGAGACTGGTCTCACAAGATAGGTGATCTTTGTGTGAGACTGGTCTCACAAGATAGGTGATCTTTGTGTGAGACTGGTCTCACAAGATAGGTGATCTTTATGTGAGACTGGTGTTTTTATGAGAAAAGTCTCAGAAGATAAGTGGTGATAAGACAGGACAGGCACTCTTACAGGGCAGGTGGGCTATGGTAGTCTATTATAAGAATGATCTCGCAGAACATGGCACCTTATGCAAAAGTCTCACAAGACAGATGGTCTTCAATGTTAGTGGTCTCACAAAACAAGTGGGCTATTATGGAAGTGGTCTAAAAAAGAAAAGGGGGCTTTTTTTAAAGTGGTCTTAGAACAGCTGGGCTATTATGACAGTGGTCCCAAGACAGCTGTGCTATTATGACACTAAACAGTGGTCTCAAGACAGCTGAGCTATTATGACAGTGGTCTCACAAGACAGATTGGCTATTATGACAGTGGTCTAAAGACAGATGTGCTATTATGACACTAGACAGTGGTCTCAAGACAGCTGGGCTATTATGACAGTAGTATCACAAGACAGCTGGGCTATTATGACAGTGGTCTCACAAGACAGCTTGGCTATTATGACTGGTCTCACAAGACAGCTGGGCTATTATAACAGTGGTCTCACAAGACAGTACTTAGATATATATTATGGAAGTGGTCTAAAAAAGATAAGTGGACTTTTTTTAAGTGATCTCACAAGACAGCTGTATTATTTTGACAGTGGTCTCTCTTATGAGAAAAGTCTCAGAAGATAAGTGGTGATAAGACAGGACAGGCACTCTTACAGGGCAGGTGGGCTATGGTAGTCTATTATAAGAATGATCTCGCAGAACATGGCACCTTATGCAAAAGTCTCACAAGACAGATGGTCTTCAATGTTAGTGGTCTCACAAAACAAGTGGGCTATTATGGAAGTGGTCTAAAAAAGAAAAGGGGGCTTTTTTAAAGTGGTCTTAGAACAGCTGGGCTATTATGACAGTGGTTTCAAGACAGCTGTGCTATTATGACACTAGACAGTGGTCTCAAGACAGCTGAGCTATTATGACAGTGGTCTCACAAGACAGATTGGCTATTATGACAGTGGTCTAAAGACAGCTGGGCTATTATGACACTTGACAGTGGTCTCAAGACAGCTTGGCTATTATGACAGTGGTCTCAAGACAGCTAGGCTATTATGACAGTGGTCTCACAAGACAGCTGGGCCATTAATACAGTGGTCTCACTAGACAGCTGGGCAACTATAACAGTGGTCTCACTAGACAGCTGGGCAACTATCACAGTGGTCTCACTAGACAGCTGGGCAACTATCACAGTGGTCTCACAAGACAGCTGGGGTACTATCACAGTGGTCTCATAAGACAGCTGAGCTATAATGACTGGTCTCACAAGATAGCTGGGCTATTATGACAGTGGTCTCAAGACAGCTGGGCTATTATGAAAGTGGTCTCAAGACAGCTGTGCTATTATGACAGTGGTCTCACAAGACAGATTGGCTATTATGATAGTGGTCTCAAGACAGCTGTGCTATTATGACAGTGGTCTAAAGACAGCTGTGCTATTATGACACTAGACAGTGGTCTCAAGACAGCTTTGCTATTATGACAGTGGTCTCACAAGACAGCTTTGCTATTATGACAGTGATCTCACAAGACAGATTGGCTATTATGATAGTGGTCTCAAGACAGCTGTGCTATTATGACAGTGGTCTAAAGACAGCTGTGCTATTATGACACTAGACAGTGGTCTTAAGACAGCTTTGCTATTATGACAGTGGTCTCACAAGACAGCTGGGCTATTATGACAGTGGTCTTACAAGACAGCTTGACTATTATGACTGGTCTCACAAGACAGCTGGGCTATTATGACAGTGGTCTCACAAGACAGCTGGGCAATTATGACAGTGGTCTCATAAGACAGCTTGACTATTATGACTGGTCTCACAAGACAGCTGGGCTATTATGATAGTGGTCTCACAAGACAGCTGGGCTATCATGGCAGTGGTCTCATAAGACAGTACTTAGATATATTACAGTCACAGTGTTCATGTAAACAGGAAATCTTTTATCAGTCCTTATCTGTCTTGTTAAGACAGGTGATATTTTGTTAGTGTTCTCATCTGACATGTGATCCTTTATCTGTATTTTAACAAGACAGGTGACATTTTGTTAGTGTTTTCACTTGACATGTGATACTTTATCTGTGTTCTAACAAGACAGGTGACATTTTGTTAGTGTTCTCACCTGATATGTGATCTTTTATCTGTATTTTAACAAGACAGGTGATATTTTGTTCGTGTTCTCACTTGACATGTGATCCCTTATCTGTATTCTAACAAGACAGGTGATATTTTGTTAGTGTTCTCATCTGACATTATCCTTTATCTCATTTTAACAAGACAGGTGACATTTTGTTAGTGTTTTCACTTGACATGTGATACTTTATCTGTATTCTAACAAGACAGGTGACATTTTGTTAGTGTTCTCACCTGATATGTGATCCTTTATCTGTATTCTAACAAGACAGGTGATATTTTGTTAGTGTTTTCACTTGACATGTGATACTTTATCTGTATTCTAACAAGACAGGTGATATTTTGTTAGTGTTTTCACTTGACATGTGATCCTTTATCTGTATTCTAACAAGACAGGTGATATGTTGTTAGTGTTTTCACTTGACATGTGATACTTTATCTGTATTCTAACAAGACAGGTGATATTTTGTTAGTGTTCTCACCTGATATGTGATCCTTTATCTGTATTCTAACAAGACAGGTGATATGTTGTTAGTGTTTTCACTTGACATGTGATACTTTATCTGTGTTCTAACAAGACAGGTGACATTTTGTTAGTGTTCTCACCTGATATGTGATCTTTTATCTGTATTTTAACAAGACAGGTGATATTTTGTTAGTGTTCTCACTTGACATGTGATCCCTTATCTGTATTCTAACAAGACAGGTGATATTTTGTTAGTGTTCTCATCTGACATGTGATCCTTTATCTGTATTTTAACAAGACAGGTGACATTTTGTTAGTGTTTTCACTTGACATGTGATACTTTATCTGTATTCTAACAAGACAGGTGACATTTTGTTAGTGTTCTCACCTGATATGTGATCCTTTATCTGTATTCTAACAAGACAGGTGATATTTTGTTAGTGTTTTCACTTGACATGTGATACTTTATCTGTATTCTAACAAGACAGGTGATATTTTGTTAGTGTTTTCACTTGACATGTGATCCTTTATCTGTATTCTAACAAGACAGGTGATACAGTTAGTGTTTTCACTTGACATGTGATACTTTATCTGTATTCTAACAAGACAGGTGATATTTTGTTAGTGTTCTCACCTGATATGTGATCCTTTATCTGTATTCTAACAAGACAGGTGATATGTTGTTAGTGTTTTCACTTGACATGTGATACTTTATCTGTATTCTAACAAGACAGGTGATATGTTGTTAGTGTTTTCACTTGACATGTGATTCTTTATCTGTATTCTAACAAGACAGGTGATATTTTGTTAGTGTTCTCACTTGACATGTGATCCCATATCTGTATTCTAACAAGACAGGTGATATTTTGTTAGTGTTCTCACTTGACATGTGATACTTTATCTGTATTCTAACAAGACAGGTGACATTTTGTTCGTGTTCTCACCTGACATGTGATCCTTTATCTATATCTAATGAGACAGATGATATAAGTGTTCTCACAAGACAGATGATCTATTATTTACTTTTTTTCCCAATTTTGAGCAGAATTTCCCAATAAGCTACATTGTGTTATTCACATTAGGTATATATAGTTAAACAAAGGTGAAAGCTGAATACAGCATCAATTACTAGGCCACTGAATCAAAACTTGCAAAACTTCCACATCTCCAGATGAAAACCATCTTGACAATTGATTAAATGAATCACAATTTTTGTGTCTTAATTGTTATGAGTAAAATTACCATAGTTACTTTTTCCTGAATTTGTCCCATTGCATTGTAAAATTTCCAGTTGAAAGGGTACAGGACCCTGTCTCCAAAAAGGTTCTACATGTACAATGTATTAACCTCTGGATTTATAAGGTACTTTCTGCCTCTTGTTAATATTTATTATTCATCTCTCTCTCTCTCTTTCTCCAGATTTCCTGGTCAGAAGCCAGAAGTGCGTTTTACCTTGAACG
The DNA here is from genome assembly GCA_030159075.1 of Atrina japonica. Lineage (NCBI taxonomy): Eukaryota > Metazoa > Mollusca > Bivalvia > Pterioida > Pinnidae > Atrina > Atrina japonica. The sequence continues at coordinate 436,632 of BROG01000082.1, forward strand.
AATCTCTTACAAAAGCAGCACCAGGAGAACTGTCTTGTCCACAAGACCACAAAATGGTTTTGACCGGTACAGCTAACCAACATTTGGTAGTATTTTCACAGACACCTGTAATGGTCAAGACAGGTAAGCTAAGGCCACTATTAAAAATAATTTGTTTGGTGTGTCCTAACCAGTAGTTCATAAACATGTAGTTTTAAAAGTTGGTAGGCAATTTTGTTTTGATTTTCTTTTTGATTTTTATACATGTAAACTGGACAAAATACAGAATTTTGAAAAAAATATAATAAGTGGGCAAAACATCTTTGAAATGTTTAAGGGGGTTGGGGCTATTTAGGGTGATCACTTCAAACAAATCATTTTTATGGGTTGTTATGTAATAACAACTTATTATGGGTTTACCTCGACTTTCATTGAGGGCTATCCTGTTAGCAGTGAAGTGCCCCTCATAGATCTACGCAAGGAAGTATAGTCTGATGTTTGAACTGAATTTTTACAGAAGAGCAAAATATTTTGGTGAAAATGAAATTCAATTAAGTTTGAATAATCTTTTGATAAAATACAACATAATTCTACTTTTTACTGCCTTTTGAAATACAATTTTTGTGTGTCTGCACTTCCTTAACTCTATGTAGTTAACATTTATTGATAGATACGGATTCTCGGCAGAGATAAAATTTAGATTCTGACATCAGTAAACAGAAAATGTTCAACGCTGTATCCTTTCGCCATAGTATGAACAATATTGCAGATACTTAAAAGAAACTTTTTTATTCCTAAAACCCATTAAGAATATAAAAAGTATGCATTTTCATTTTATTTAAAGCATTTTCTTATTATTACAATGTATTAAAATATGAAAACTGTAAGACGCAATTTCAATGGTTCCTGATATCAGTTCAACCAGTCTAGTCAACAACTTGTGTATCTTTATATCTCAACAGGTTCATGTACAGTCTTAAATATCTTTATACTCAACAGGTTCATATTCAGGCTCATGTGACCAAATTTTATTTCCTTTCTAGAATCAAGTACAGGGTCATCAACAGAAGTAGCATCAGGTGAGTACCAACCAAAGTGAGATAAACCATGCTTCTATGTAGTAGATCAACTTTGAAGCACTCAGCCTTGTTTAAATTTGTTTGTTTGTATGCTTGCTTGCTTGTTTGTAATAATGCTATTTCACAACCCTTCAAGAATGTTCCTCTTATACAGAGCCATCTCATGCTGTAAAGAGGCCTCCATGGCCGTGCAGCTACAGAGCATCATGCTTTACACCACAGTCTCTCGCTTCTTATCAGCACAGGTTTGAGCCATGTTGGAACCTTATGTGCTGATTACAGTGATTACAGGAAGAAGTTTACCAATTTACTTGCAGGGGGAGGAGTGCAACAGTCTTTTTTCAGTTTAGTTGACATCTGGACATCTCCTCCGATGTGATAACTGGCTGCCACCATAGGACTGGAAAATTATTGGAATGGAATAAAGCAGGATTGGAAAAAACAAACGTACAGTAGTTGAAATGCCAGATACCCAACCCTGCTTTTCTAAGTTCTAAGATGCCGGATTAAAACATTCAAATGAAAAGTACAGTGAAAATGCATTAATTATTATTTTTTCTCTTTTCACTTCTGAACTAAGAAATTGTTTGCATCTTACTCAGTTGACATTTTATAAGGTTGCATATTTGTTAAGAAATGTTTTATCTTTTTCTTTACTGATATGATTCACATCTTATATTTTCAGAGAGACTAGCAATAGAAGGCAAAGTAATACAGAGAGCTGAATGTAGACCTGATGCCAGCCAGAGTTATCTGAAATTGAAAAAGTGAGTACAGTGTGTCTGTACAATGAGTACGATGTATACAATGAGTACAGTATATATATACAATGAGTACAGTGTATCTGTACAATAAGTACAGTGTATCTATACAATGAGTACAGTGTATCTATACAATGAGTACAGTGTATCTATACAACAAGTACAGTGTATCTATACAACAAGTACAGTGTATCTATACAACAAGTACAGTGTATCTATACAACAAGTACAGTGTATCTATACAACAAGTACAGTGTATCTATACAACGAGTACAGTGTATCTATACAACAAGTACAGTGTATCTATACAACAAGTACAGTGTATCTATACAACAAGTACAGTGTATCTATACAATGAGTACAGTGTATCTATACAATGAGTACAGTGTATCTATACAACAAGTACAGTGTATCTATACAACAAGTACAGTGTATCTATACAATGAGTACAGTGTATCTATACAACAGGTACAGTGTATCTATACAATGAGTAGTGTATCTATACAATGAGTAGTGTATCTATACAATGAGTATAGTGTATCTATACAATGTGTACAGTGTATCTATACAATGAGTAGTGTATCTATACAATGAGTACAGTGTATCTATACAATGAGTACAGTGTATCTATACAATGAGTACAGTGTATCTATACAATGAGTAGTGTATCTGTAAAATGAGCACAGTGTATCTATACAATGAGTACAGTGTATCTATACAATGAGTACAGTGTATCTATACAATGAGTACAGTGTATCTATACAATGAGTACAGTGTATCTATACAATGAGTAGTGTATCTATACAATGAGTAGTGTATCTATACAATGAGTACAGTGTATCTATACAATGAGTAGTGTATCTATACAATGAGTACAGTGTATCTATACAATGAGTACAGTGTATCTATACAATGAGTAGTGTATCTGTAAAATGAGCACAGTGTATCTATACAATGAGTACAGTGTATCTATACAATGAGTACAGTGTATCTATACAATGAGTACAGTGTATCTATACAATGAGTAGTGTATCTATATAATGAGTACAGTGTATCTATACAATGAGTACAGTGTATCTATACAATGAGTAGTGTATCTATACAATGAGTACTATATCTATACAATGAGTACAGTGTATCTATACAATGAGTAGTGTATCTATACAATGAGTATAGTGTATCTATACAATGAGTACAGTGTATCTATACAACAAGTACAGTGTATCTATACAATGAGTACAGTGTATCTATACAATGAGTAGTGTATCTATACAATGAGTACAGTGTATCTATATAATGAGTACAGTGTATCTATACAATGAGTACAGTGTATCTATACAATGAGTAGTGTATCTATACAATGAGTACAGTGTATCTATACAGTGAGTACAGTGTATCTATACAATGAGTACAGTGTATCTATACAATGAGTAGTGTATCTATACAATGAGTACAGTGTATCTATACAATGAGTACAGTGTATCTATACAATGAGTAGTGTATCTATACAATGAGTACAGTGTATCTATACAATGAGTACAGTGTATCTATACAATGAGTAGTGTATCTATACAATGAGTATAGTGTATCTATACAATGAGTACAGTGTATCTATACAACAAGTACAGTGTATCTATACAATGAGTACAGTGTATCTATACAATGAGTAGTGTATCTATACAATGAGTACAGTGTATCTATACAATGAGTACAGTGTATCTATACAATGAGTACAGTGTATCTATACAATGAGTAGTGTATCTATACAATGAGTACAGTGTATCTATACAATGAGTAGTGTATCTATACAATGAGTACAGTGTATCTATACAGTGTGTACAGTGTATCTATACAATGAGTACAGTGTATCTATACAATGAGTAGTGTATCTATACAATGAGTATAGTGTATCTATACAATGAGTATAGTGTATCTATACAATGAGTACAGTGTATCTATACAATGAGTACAGTGTATCTATACAATGAGTGCAGTGTATCTATACAATGAGTACAGTGTATCTATACAATGAGTGCAGTGTATCTATACAATGAGTAGTGTATCTATACAATGAGTATAGTGTATCTATACAATGAGTGCAGTGTATCTATACAATGAGTAGTGTATCTATACAATGAGTGCAGTGTATCTATACAATGAGTGCAGTGTATCTATACAATAGGTACAGTGTATCTATACAATGAGTAGTGTATCTATACAATGAGTACAGTGTATCTATACAATGAGTACAGTGTATCTATACAATGAGTACAGTGTATCTATACAATGAGTAGTGTATCTATACAATGAAGTATCTATACAACAGGTACAGTGTATCTATACAGCATCTACAGTTTATGTATACAACAAGTACAATATATTTAATATATTTATACAACGAGTACAGTATATCTATGTGAGTGCAACAGGCTTTTTTCTATAGTTTCCACTGGGCCAAAATTCTCATGTATCTATTAACTCATGAAACCCCTGAAAAACAATGGACTCTTCTGTAAATCAATGACTTAGACCAGTCCAAAAGTGTGTTTAGGGGTGGATGGGTTGATATATCCGTGAATGACTTAGCACCAGCGGCATATTGTTTCACAAACACATCTTGTTACATGTTTCAGCTGAACCTCTTTTGGCTGATTGGTTAGAGCATTCAAATTGAAAACTTGTTCAGTGTGGGAGTAAACGCTAACAAAAACAGTAGAAACAGAAAGCGTTAATGTTGTAACAGACCCTCAACATCTTGTAACAATACAAACTGTCTGCTTACAAAATTCTATTGGCTTACAGACAAAGCGTTTACTATACACAGTTACATATTTCCCCTGTACTAAAGTTAAATGGGGAGTAATCAGTAACATTTTACATCATGCTACTATTTGATACTGTATACCTGCAAATTTTGGCCCTTTTATGATAGAAAACCAGGGATTAAATACATTAACATGCAGGTTCTGTAAAAGGGCCCTTTCCAATTGCAAAATCTGCTATATTTCCTACAAGTCTGAGCAACAATTTTCCCAGTTATGTTCACGATATAGTTCACCTTTGGTATACATACAAAGGAAAAATTTACAACTGAAAGTACTGCTCATTTAAAATCTCCATGTCTTCAGATGAACTCCATGTTGTCATTTTAATAAAAAAAAAAGTTGAATTAATCACAACTTTTGTATCTTTATTTCTATTTAGTAAATTGATTATTGTTATTTTCTATTTTACCAAATTTAGCCCATTGCGACGTAAAATTCCCAATTGAAAAAGTACAGGACCCTGTCCCAAAAAAGGTTCTATTAGCCCCTGAACTTTTCCCTAAATCACCATAATTTCATGGACGGCATGTGCTTCTGTGCTTCATTCATTTAGCTTGAAAATTTTGCTTTTATTTTAAATCTGCCATCTAGTCATAGGATGAAAATAGCAAAAATTTAACAGGAGCAATCATTTAGGGGTTACAGTATTTAATAGTAGTGTAACAAAAAAAAAATTTCAGTACTCATTTTTTGTATTTTCCTTTTAAGATTACAGGTAGAAACCAGTAATAAACCAAAGAGAGAAGTCATACAGCTGAAAAATATTGTATTGTCTTATAAGCCAGTCAAAGATCATGTACATAATGTAAGTCATATTATATTGTCATATGAACCAGTTAAAAACCATGTATATAATGTAAGTCATATAATATTGTCATATGAACCAGTTAAATACCTTATACATAATGTAAGTCATATTATATTATCATATGAATCAGTCAAAAACCATGTATATAATGTAAGTCATATAATATTATCATATGAACCAGTTAAAAACCATGTATATAATGTAAGTCATATAATATTGTCATATGAACCAGTTAAATACCTTATACATAATGTAAGTCATATTATATTGTCATATGAACCAGTTAAAAACCATGTATATAATGTAAGTCATATAATATTGTCATATGAACCAGTTAAATACCTTATACATAATGTAAGTCATATTATATTATCATATGAATCAGTCAAAAACCATGTACATAATGTAAGTCATATAATATTATCATATGAACCAGTTAAAAACCATGTACATAATGTAAGTCATATTATATTATCATATGAACCAGTCAAAAACCATGTACATAATGTAAATCATATTATATAATCATATGAACCAGTCAAAAACCATGTACATAATGTAAGTCATATAATATTATCATATGAACCAGTTAAAAACCATGTACATAATGTAAGTCATATAATACTGTCATATGAACCGGTCAAAGATCATGTATATAATGTAAGTCATATTATATTGTCATATGAACCAGTCAAAGATCATGTACATAATATAAGTCATATGGCTGAAATATATTGTACTGCCATATAAAGCATGCAAAGATTGCATATATGTACCATAAGTCATACTGCTAAAATATAGTATTCATTTATTCAAAACTATCAAGAATTTTTCCTAGTTATCTCCCTTTTTATCAATCATATGAAAAGTCAAGGTAGGTTTGTACATATATAGAACAGAGATTGTTTTATTGTTGACTGACATTGGGCTGTTGGTATTCACTTACATTTTTCACTTATACATGGAGTGTCACAAATTTTAACCTGCATACTAGACTTGTATCAGGGTGGAAAAGGGCTAGATATACATGTATCATGTAACAACCATGTTTTCTCCTTTAAGGTTTTGTCATACTGAAATCATACTTATAAAGAAATACATATTCTGCATAAACTCATAATTGACCTGTTGCCAAATGTCTGTCACGTGGCTCTCCAAGTGCCTTTTTATGTCATTGGATTTTGACATCATAATCACACAAATGTTTGACGGGCCATTTGATTATGACATCATATGGAAAAGTTTGCAAAAAGGTGCCGTGTCGGGCATTTGGCGATAGGTCAGTTTATGGTACTCTGTATAAAATTCATTAAAACACACTGATTACAAACTACCATTACTACTGATAGAATATGTTTGTGTTGTTGTATTCTGGAACTTTCGACTAAAATTTCATATTCTGAATTTTCACTGTCTATGTTAAAAGCTGTAAATTCCTTTATGGATATATTAAATTGTAAATAATATTATGTATGTTTGTTCCCAGCAAAGTCCTGTTGTTAAGTGAAAATGTCAGAATAACAATGATTGAAATAAGATTGTAATAAGATGATAAGTCTGGCTGTATAGAATGTAGGTCAGGTTTAGACTGGCTGTATAGAACGTAGGTCAGGTTTAGTCTGGCTGTATAGAGAGTACTGTAGGTCAGGTACTTTGCCAAATTTTCCTGAATATACGTGTAGTAATGTTCGCGTTATTTTCATTTTTAGACTGACTACAAAGACAAGCAGAAGACAGAAATGAAACGATCTCGTGATGCGAAAGAAAAAGTTATGGATGTACTCTTCAATGCCTTTGAGAAGCATCAGTATTATAATGTGAAAGATTTAGTTACACTCACTAAACAGCCAGTGGTATGTAGAGGTTTTTTTTTGTACCAGACAATAGATATTGTTGAAATGACACTTCTATAATGGAAAATATTTAGTCTTACTCACTAGTCAGCCAGTGGTATGTAGACCATTTTTGTACCCCAAAATTGATATTGTTGAAATGACACTTGTATAATATGAAAGATTTAGTCACTTTAAAGAACAAGTGGTATGTAGCACTGATTTCTGTACCAAAAATTAATATTGTTGAAACATCACTTGTGTAATGTGAAAGATTTAGTTATACTAAAGAACTAGTCCTGAGGTATAATATATGAGCCAGTGGCTGAGAAAACGGTCCTTAGGACATAGCCAATGAGATGTAAGAAAACAAATTCTGTCTGACATAATATCAATTTTGCAGATTTTTCACGCCCGAAACAAAAGGAGTCTTTCTTAATAGTGATCATTCTCATATTGTATCTTTTAAATTCACATGTACATGTGCAAGATTGTGAAAACATAAAAAATCACAGTTTTCCCCCATATTGTCCAAAACATCAAATATCACAGTTTTCCCCCGTATTTTCCAAAACATCAAATATCACAGTTTTCCCCCGTATTGTCCAAAACATCAAATATCACAGTTTTCCCCCATATTGTCCAAAACATCAAATATCACAGTTTTCCCCCATATTGTCCAAAACATCAAATATCACAGTTTTCCCCCATATTGTCCAAAACATCAAATATCACAGTTTTCCCCCATATTGTCCAAAATATCAAATATCACAGTTTTCCCCCATATTGTCCAAAACATCAAATATCACAGTTTTCCCCCGTATTGTCCAAAACATCAAATATCACAGTTTTCCCCCGTATTGTCCAAAATATCAAATATCACAGTTTTCCCCCGTATTGTCCAAAACATCAAATATCACAGTTTTCTCCCGTATTGTCCAAAACATCAAATATCACAGTTTTCCCCCATATTGTCCAAAACATCAAATATCACAGTTTTCCCCCGTATTGTCCAAAACATCAAATATCACAGTTTTCCCCCGTATTGTCCAAAACATCAAATATCACAGTTTTCTCCCGTATTGTCCAAAACATCAAATATCACAGTTTTCTCCCGTATTGTCCAAAACATCAAATATCACAGTTTTCCCCCGTATTGTCCAAAACATCAAATATCACAGTTTTCCCCCGTATTGTCCAAAATATCAAATATCAGTTTTCCCCCGTATTGTCCAAAACATCAAATATCACAGTTTTCCCCCATATTGTCCAAAATATCAAATATCACAGTTTTCTCCCGTATTGTCCAAAACATCAAATATCACAGTTTTCCCCCATATTGTCCAAAACATCAAATATCACAGTTTTCCCCCATATTGTCCAAAAACATCAAATATCACAGTTTTCCCCCATATTGTCCCAAAACATCAAATATCACAGTTTTCCCCCATATTGTCCAAAACATCAAATATCACAGTTTTCCCCCATATTGTCCAAAACATCAAATATCACAGTTTTCCCCCGTATTGTCCAAAACATCAAATATCACAGTTTTCCCCCGTATTGTCCAAAACATCAAATATCACAGTTTTCCCCCATATTGTCCAAAACATCAAATATCACAGTTTTCCCCCGTATTGTCCAAAACATCAAATATCACAGTTTTCCCCCATATTGTCCAAAACATCAAATATCACAGTTTTCCCCCGTATTGTCCAAAACATCAAATATCACAGTTTTTCCCCCATATTGTCCAAAACATCAAATATCACAGTTTTCCCCCATATTGTCCAAAACATCAAATATCACAGTTTTCCCCCATATTGTCCAAAACATCAAATATCACAGTTTTCCCCCATATTGTCCAAAACATCAAATATCACAGTTTTCCCCCGTATTGTCCAAAACATCAAATATCACAGTTTTCCCCCATATTGTCCAAAACATCAAATATCACAGTTTTCCCCCATATTGTCCAAAACATCAAATATCACAGTTTTCCCCCATATTGTCCAAAACATCAAATATCACAGTTTTCCCCCATATTGTCCAAAACATCAAATATCACAGTTTTCCCCCGTATTGTCCAAAACATCAAATATCACAGTTTTTCTCCCGTATTGTCCAAAACATCAAATATCACAGTTTTCCCCCATATTGTCCAAAACATCAAATATCACAGTTTTCCCCCATATTGTCCAAAACATCAAATATCACAGTTTTCCCCCATATTGTCCAAAACATCAAATATCACAGTTTTCCCCCGTATTGTCCAAAACATCAAATATCACAGTTTTTCCCCATATTGTCCAAACATCAAATATCACAGTTTTTCCCCATATTGTCCAAAACATCAAATATCACAGTTTTTCCCCCCATATTGTCCAAAACATCAAATATCACAGTTTTCCCCCATATTGTCCCAAACATCAAATATCACAGTTTTCCCCCATATTGTCCAAAAACATCAAATATTTTTCCCCCGTATTGTCCAAAACATCAAATATCACAGTTTTTCCCCCATATTGTCCAAAACATCAAATATCACAGTTTTCCCCCGTATTGTCCAAAACATCAAATATCACAGTTTTCCCCCATATTGTCCAAAACATCAAATATCACAGTTTTCCCCCATATTGTCCGAAGGACCGTTTTCTCAGCCACTGGCTCAATTATGTGTTATTTACTAACAGCATTAAATCTTCAACTCATGAAAAACAGTGGACTTTTCTGTAAATCAGACCAGTCCAAATGTGTCTTTAGGGGTGAATGACTTATTGAGTATAAAAAGTGTTTTGAAAAGTAATTGATACATGGTACTGGTATTGCAATTTTGCATTTTGGCAAATTTAAAAAAAAAACAACTTTATATCATCTATCAGTCACCTTTTCAAACATATTATGTCTGTCTTAATTCGGAATGCAATTTCAAAAGCTGTGTCAAGAATATTTTTCCAATAAATTGAAATATATGATAGATATACTAGGTGATTGAAATTTTAAGAAATTATTTGAAAAATTCTATAAAATCTTTTGACAGAATATGAGATGTTTTATTAAACTATGTGAAAGAACAACCTTATTACGCTGAAGTTCAAATTGAAAAAAAATTGTGCAAATTCTTAACTTAGTTATCGTAAGAAGCCACCATGATACACATTCAAATATTTACCAAGGAGTCAGAATCATTGAACTATTAATTTGGACTCCTACAGGAGTTATTTCCCTTTAAATGATGATTTTTATCTCGAATTTGTCTATTAACTCAGAAACTGTATTAGACAAAAAGAAATGACCAAATCATTTTATGTAAAAAGATCAACATCCAAAAATATACATTGTTCCCATATGAACAAAGTTATTTCCCTTTAGCTGTTGATTTTTTTTTTTAAACATTTCAGTTATTATTAAGTGTTTACTCAAGAATGATAAAACATTGTTCCTTTAAGGCTGTGGCTTTCTGACATTAATACATCTCTAAAATCATGACAATGATGCATAAATAGAGGATATTTGACAATTGTTTTTGAATTATATGTTTATTACATTGAGTGAGACAGGAGAATACATATTTTACACTAGAACTGTCAAATATTCTATTTATTACGTTTTCCAGTTAAGTTTCGTAACACCTAGATTTAACCGATGTTCTGTACATGTAGGCTATGCTAGTCTGTGGCTTGTGAAATGTAAACAAACCATGTTTTGACGCAGGGGCTCTGAAATCTTTTTAAAGCGTAATATGCTCAATGATAACTGGAGCTTGGAGGAAAATATTACGCTCTGAAAAAAGATTTCCATGCCCTTGTGGTTTGTATTGAAATACATCACTTGATGGTTCAAAGATCATGCCAAAATTATCGATAGACCTGGACAGCAAACTCGCTTCGAAGTTAGCCTTAATCGAAGTTCATGTTCTGTGTCTCTAGTGTCTTTCTTTGACCAGTGGAATTCCTTTATTCACTGGTCCAGTTGACCATTATTTTTTTTCTTTATTTCAAAATGTCTGCAATACCACGACAATATTTTTATTCTTCTGTTTGAGAAAAATGTCCATCATCTCATGATTGATCTAAAAAAAACTCACCAAATCGTTTTCTATTCAGCCGAAATAATGCAATAGCCGGCTACTGGTCCTAGCCGGTTACTGGTCCTAGCCGGCTACTGGTCCTAGCCGGTTCTGGTCCCCCTACCAGTACAGTGGAATCTTGTTATCTCGAAACTCAGAGTCCCTATTAATTTGAGATATCCCAGGGAATAATGTCATCAACATGCAGGTCCTGTAAAAGGCTCCATTCCCAATGCAAAATTTGCTATTTTTTTCCAATTTTGAGCAAAAATTTCCCAATTATTTTTCACCATGTCGTTCCCATTCGGTATTAAACTATAGTACATGTTTGAAATGCACTTCAAAGTCTTCAGATAAAAAACATGTTGTAAATTAGTTAAGAGAAGCTAAATGAATCACAAGTTTTGTGCTTTATTCTTATGACTTAAATGACCACAGTTACTTTTTTTTCCCAGTTTAGCCCATTGCGACATAAAATTTCCAATTGGAAAGGTACAGGACCTTGTCCCAAAAAGGGTCTATGAACCCCTGTATTCGGAATTCAAGATTGCTAAAGTTTTGATTGATATATTATTATATCTATAAATATCAGGACTAGACTTTCGACTTTCACATATCCGGAATTTTGACTCAACCAATTTCAACATAAGGAGATTGCACTGTACTTTGTTAAACTAATACACAATAGTGTAACCTCAGTTTAAATTTAACACTGTATTGTACATCAGACTACTGGTTTTTGGATAGCATTTGGATGCACAAAAATAATGTTTAATTTTGAACATGTAGGTACAGTAAAGTAAGCCTTAATTACCACCTGTGCATAAAGACGACCTGATCAAAAAGACCGTTTTTTGCTGTCCCCAACAGTATCATTTGTGTACAAATCAACCTCTATATAAAGACCACCTCCCTATAAAGACCGCTTTCCTTGTGTCCCTAAGGAGATTGTTATATCCATGTTTCAGTGTAGTTATAATCCTCACTGCACAGAAAACTTATTTTCATTCCACTGCATAACTTAATAAACATTTATCCTCTTCACAAAAATATAACCCTCAGTTGATTGCTTTCAATTTGGTATAGCCACTTGTTTTCAGGTGCCACTTGTCTACAACAGGCATTTTGTATTCCACCCAATCATTTTGACTATTTAAACACTTGTCTAACCTGGCCATCACATTTTAAACCATAAAGTCTCTGGCATATAGTCAGCCCTAGTTCGAGCCCCGCTGGCGCAGAAGGATGGTGGTCTCTTCCAGGGTACACTGAAACAAGGTTCTCTCCTCCACCATTAAAAACTGACTGCCACCATATGACTTTAAAATTGTTGAGCGCGGTGTAAAACACCAATGAAAAAAAATGTAAATTTTTATGATATTATGATGAAAATAAATAGAATATATCATGTTTATGTTGTAACTGAACATTTACATAAATTGACAGTTTCATTTATTTCCTCATTTGAAGAAAACTTCAGAAATATCAAAAATAGATTTAGAACATCTGTACTAAATCAAATTTTGAGTGCAATCCTCAAGGTATTTTTTATAACCCCTTGTTCCTTTGTCCTTCTGTTTTCATCCCATGGAAATCTCTTCCAGTCTGTAAGTCTATTTTGCAAAAAGATATGGTTCACAGAAATTATCGATAGCATAGGCATCGGAAGCAAATTGAAAGTGGGTGGGGGGGCTAAACCAACTTAAAACACACACATACGCCAGAAACGTCTTGGGGCTAAGCCCCAATTTTCAACACCTATGCCATGTCTATCTTTGTTCCGATGCCTATGGGTAGTAACTTGGTTATCTCTTTTAAAAGTTATGTCCAGCAGCAACACCCTTCATTAAAGATTGATGGCTGCTCTTACATAAATAGAAATTTCTGAAATTGACCAAAACTGCTTTAATTATTAATTTAGGCCATAAAAACCAATATTATTAGCTTTTTATCAGTTTGTAGTTTTTTTTATACACTTTGAACATTCTGATATTTTTACCAAATTAGGCATAGATAATTTTGGATTATTTTTTAAATCTTCTCAGAATCCATTGGACCAGTGTGGATAAATTTTGGCCTATTTGTTATTTCTGATATCCAGAGGTGTAGAAACAGTGTGTACATGATGTATCTTGTAGTCAAAAAGATAAAAGCTTTTATACAACACACATCTATTTCAATCTGTTGTTGTGCCTGTCTCTTGCATATGCATGAGCAGGTATACTATACTCATTTCGGTTTTGTTTTTTGTTTTTGGTGCAGCTTTGTAACGGTTTGTTTGACTTAACCAGATAGATTGTGATTACCTCCAACATCAAATTTAGTTTACTTTGTGTCACAGATGTGCAAGTTGAATTCAGAATTTAAAAAAATCATCAGAATTAATACATTTGAAAACCTTATTATGTACTGTCAAAAAAACCAAAAATAGATTCGGAACCTTGGGAACTCTCCATACAACATACCAACTATATGTCAGTGTTCCGAACGCCTAATTTAAAGATTTAAACAAAAATCTAGGTCAGTTATATACACCAGGTGTTTCTCCAACAGTCGAGCTAGATGTGGTGGATGTTTATTTCTCAGATCACGATATAGTGTGTTTTTATCATAAAAAAAAAGGAATGTGTGAATGCTGGAGTTGGATCAGACATTTACCAGGAAATATGAGAACACGTATATAACATTGTAACTTGATGCTTTATCATAAACTTGCTTATCCTTTAAAGATAGTTTATTAGGTAATATAAAATTATGTTGAGGCAGGTATATAGGTGTTCAGTATCAGCACAGCTCTAGTTTTATTTCTGTAGTTCAGATTTATAAACTGCTCTGTGCATTGTACTTGTACTAACCTTATCAAAGTGAAACAGGAAGCAGATGTTTGCAGAGATCATAAAAACAGGAAGTTTAAACTTAAGTGACACTAACAGGATCACAGTACAGTCATTGTAATTAGACAACGTATAATCAATTGCCGGTCTAGCAGGAAATATTGCTCATAAAATGTTGTTCTAGACGGAAATATCATAAATATTCTTGAAATAGAAAAATTTTGCACTTTCGATTTTTTCCATAAATGTACATATAAGATAAATGCTTCAGAAGTGTTTGATGTTCCATCTTTGACACGTGTACAAATGCATCATTACTCAACTAAAATGATTAAATTCAGTGCAATCCATTTCAATCCTTTTTTTAAATGTAGGTTTTAAGGAATGACTCTAATGATTTGTGTGTGAATTTAACTGTCACTAAATAAAAAGGAGGAAAATTGCATTATTTATACATATCACAGTGATGCATAAATTTTCCGCCTTTGTTTTTTATGTCATGACTCGATACCCACAAATTATTAGATTCATCCCTTATCATTGGACAGGCACATCACCAAAGGCGATAGTAGGCTATAGTGATCATTGAGTTGTGCGCAATCGATCATTGAGTTGTGTGCAATCAACTTCCGGTACACATATTTGGTCTCTGTGTTACTGTCAGAGTTAAAATGTGAGCAGCGATTTGATATAGCACATGTATGTTGTCATTAAATGTTTTGAAATTTTCTGCTGTTCTACATATAGTTGTTTCGACATTGTCTAGATCATTTAAAGATGCACAATTTCATCTTCTTATGAATTCTAGTAAACTGGAAATAGTTTGTATCTTTCCACATACAAAGAGCCGGAGATGGATTGGCTAAACGCAGGAAAAATAGTGTAATAATATTATTACTTGCATTTTTGTTAGCCTGACTTTAATCTCATTCAGTGTCCTTAATCATTTTTCTATCATGAATAATGGAAAAAAAAACATAGGAATTCTCTTCTGTTTATGTACTAATGCCACTGTAGTCCCATCAAATACATCAATATTTTCTGATACCAGTGAAATTGATCCAAATCTTCGTTTGGATGCTGATGTACCTTAGGAGTATACAGCAAAACCAGCTTTAGCGACCACCTGTGTATAAAGATCACCTGGTCATGAAGACTGTTTTTTGCTGTCCTCAATGGGTACATATCAACCTCTATATAAAAACCACCTCCATATAAAGACTGGGTTTGTTATATCGGTAAGAGGGTCTTTTTATACAGGTTTCGCTGTATTTCGTGTCTAAACCTATCAAATTAGTGGTTAGATGTAAAAATTAAATTGAAATTTCGTAAAATATTTACATGTACAGTCTAACCTGCTTTAATGATTCAGTGTTTAAAAACCACCCAACTTATGTGACCTGCAAGAAAGCCTCCCAATGCATTTTTTTCTATAAAAATGACTTCCTTCCTCATATGACAAATGTCAATTATTTTTACTCCCAATACTTTTGACATGACCTTTAGTAAGTGACTTTGATATGATCTCTTGTCAATATGAATTCATACAACTGTAAATCAAATAAGTTAACATGTTCGTTCAGCAAGTAGAAATATGAAATGAATTTTTCAGAAAGTTTCCTTTTGTAATTGTTTGTACATAAAAAAAATCTCTGAGGATTGGAAACTGGGCAACCTTATTTACATTGTCAAGATTTTCCATCAAAATCTTTGACCAACTTTGCTGTTGACACTGAAAGTTTTTGTAGAAAGTTTTTGTAGAAGATTGGTCAAAGAAAAGGCAGGAAAACATTGATTTGACAAAGAAATAGAAATGGATAGCATCTTTTCTACTATTTTTTTCACTATATTTTTATTGTGCATCATTATTTCTGGTTTACTCACATTACTTTAGGGGGCATTGTTTATGTGTATTCATCTTATTTTTGGCATTGCCAGTTGGCTATTTGTTGTAAATTGTAACTTAGAAAGCGACCCCCCTGTAAACCCATCACTTCCTGATAGTGATCACTTCCTGATACTGATTATGTTGACAATTTCTTGATTTTATTCCTTTTGTTTTTTGTTTCAAGTATGAAATAATTCCTATATCCTGTTTCCTTCTAAGTTCTGTACATCGGGCCGAATTTCCTTTTGAAATACAGTTATATACTTAAAACAACTGGCACCGCCATCAGTGCTCTACAACACTAAAAAAAATTCACTCTTCATTTGGCCAGTGAACCAGAAATTGTACTAGCCAGCCAGGAACTTTTACTCGCCAATATATATATATATATATATATATATATATGTATGTGTGTGTGTGTGTGTGTGTGTGTGTGTGTGTGTGTGTGTGTGTGTGTGTGTGTGTGTGTGTGTGTGTGTTCTTAAAAAAATCCACTGGATAAAAATGCAGAAATGAAATAAAATATTAATTTTTTAAGTTGATATAACATTTTATTGTTTCAATCCATTTAAAACATGGTTATTAACTGCATGTTGACCTTTTTGTGTATTTTTTTCCTCAATCCAGGAGTGTTTATATGCCTATATTTTTCATATTTGTTGCTGTAATATTGAGCATCCTTAAACTTTGTTTTTAAATTTTTAACGCCGGTTTCTTTTCGACAGAATTTACAAAACAGAGTCTGCTTACAAGAATTGTAAATTTTGTCTGGAAGTTAAAATCTAGAGTGAAACACCCGTGACCTGATCATCAGACAAACATCTATGGCGTTCTTTAGTTTATAGGTGTTCGTCCAACAATTGGGTATTTGACTCGTTTGTTTCAGTCCCTTGTGGGCAAAGTACTGCAGCTACAGCCATTAAACTTCACATGTACATTGTCTAGGGTCATTACTTAACAATGCAGGGAGATGCTGGTTGCTGTGGCCTAATTTTGACCTAAATTGTAACAAGCATAAAACAGGCGAGCTGTATGGTATGCCTTCGCAACCAACTATTTTTTTGGTTTTATTAGTGCAGATCATATTTATTTCATTTCTTCACCAACTAGACTCGCCATATTTGGGGCTAATCTAAATCTATTGGCTTATGTAGATAGAGTAATCTTATTGTTTTACATATCTCAGAGATATGGCCTGATGGGGAACTATTTAATTTTACAAATTAGCCTTGTACTGTGTCCACATCTCAACCTCATGATTCACTTGAGATGCTGGGGTAATTATAAGATATGTTGATGATGAAATAACCCAAGGAAGATCACTTACTGTTATTTATAATAAACTTCATGATTTAGATCCAGAATGTAAAAAAAATTGTAATTATAGATACTGTTGTCTGAGTTTTACATTGTCTTTAAAATGAGGAAGTGAAATGCTATTTGTTAATCATTGTGAACAGCTCATAACTTCATAAGCATTTATTTCCTTTGTGAAAAGCTGGAAAAATATACTTTAGGCCATTCCAAGTTTTTTTTATGTTTAGTGTCCACCTTAAAGTCAAAAACCTATCTTTCTATCAGGAAAAAAAAACACAAAATGACAGGAAAAACACAAGATATTTTTATGAGTACAAATGCAATTTTATAAACATAAAAATGTATCCTCATATGTTAACGAAGGAAATCAAAATTAAACTTATAAAAACCATATCTTTGGCACATTCTAATAACTAACCTGTGAAATTTAAATTTTTACAATGATGTAAACAAATGTTCATGTTTAACTGTTCACTTTAGGGCTCTACTCCATATTTTTTCCTCAGATACTTTCTTTTTTCCTGTTTAATGATCTCAAAACCAATCCCTCCATGGACGTTAAACAGAGAAAAAATTTGGAATGGCCTTATACTGAAGTCATAGCATTTAACTTATTTATCTTCTTTTTACAGTTTTGAAGTGTAAAAGGAATGAAATACATTATAATCTATCTGTTCCATATCATCAGTATTCCAACATTTGCTTTAATCCTATCAAATACTTCGGTCCCAACATATTTTGCTATTACTTTACATACACATATATATATATATATATATCTTGTATTCCAAATCCTGTCCCCTTCGAATTCCCAACATAAAATTTGTCCCCTAATCACATAAATATTTAATTTGACATCCTGTATTCCAATTGATACTTGTAAACTCAAGTTTAAACTCAAGTCTATACTCATTTAATGTTTAAGTATATTCATAAGAGACAAATGACATAAAATGTTTGTAATTCACAAACACCAAAAGATATACTGTAACTGCTTTGCAAATAAGATTGAAATATATAGGTCTTAAAATAATGGACATATTTGAAAATAGCATATATATATATATATATATATATATATATATATATATATATATATATATATATATATATATATATATATATATATGCTGTACAATCAGATATCTTGTATAATCCCAACTCTGTCTATTCTGTATATTTAAATTGGCAGGGATTAATCTAGACTTTAGGGAAAAGTACTTGTACCCTTTAAGAAGAACAGGGACACCCATAGGGTAGCGCAGTGGTTAGCGCACTCACTTCTCACCAAATTGACCCGAGTTTGAACCTTGGATTTGACAGGGGAGTATGTGAGATGTATGGCCGTATCTAACTCAAACTCGTGGGTTTTCTCCCGGGCACTCCACTTTCCTCCCACAGCAAATCACCCCCGCACGCCAAACATCGGAGCCAACAAGATATTTATAGAAGTTGCTTTAACTTGTGTGTCAACCATTGTAAAAATATATAAAGTTAGAATAAAGAAGAGTAGGGGAAATAATTATTTCTAAAACCAGGGTGAAGCCAAAGACGAGGTCTGCAAAGCGGTTGCTAGGTGTGTCAGGGGACATGCCCTTCCCCCCCCCCCGAAATCTTTTGAAAATAAATGCAAAATGGTGCATTCTGGGAGCATTTATTTTGGTCCCACTGTAATTCAGAACAGAATTGACAGATTATACTCTGTATATAAACTACACATATATTTCTATTCGTATCATCAGACTGCATGAGGTTGTTGAAACAGAAGGAATTGAAATAGATTTCTCTGATTGTTTTCCCTTTTTTAAGATAGAATACTACAACAGGTTTACCACTGTGACATCAATTTTCTCTAAATTGGTCCCAATAAGCACCCATCCTTTTTCCTCTTGTTTTAGCTCATATTATTTACACAGCAAACCCGACATTTTTTTTTTAAAATGGATTCAAAGAGAATGGAATTTATGATATGTGTAAGTAGTGGTTAATAGTGGTGCCCTGATTTTTTAATTTTTAGATGTATCTATACAAAATATTCTGGACATCTTGAAGCTTTCATCTGGAAATTGTCCTACATTAGAGTTAATTTGTGAGTTTAAAAAAAACCCACTTATCTCAAAATGAAATTTTTCTAGTCAAAAGATGAATAAAAGGTTTTACTATATATGGGTAGTCATTAGTATATATATTAAAGCTTTGAAATGTTAGAAAAAATGACCAAATTTCTAATGAATTTATAAAGATACTGTTTCAGGAAAAATTGTTCTCCTGAACAAACTCATTGTATGAAATAATAATAGAAACAAAAGGAAATTTTTGACATGCATGCATGTAAGTATGATGTAACGCTGTGTGCGGATTTTAATGTTTGTATGATTTTCAAGGAAACTAAATAGTTTCCTTGAAAATCATACAAACATTAAAACCCGTTATTTTCAGAATAACTGATCTTCTACACACCATAGACATTTCCCAAATGTTCATAATGAAAACTTGATCACTTAAAAGTTCATCAATAAGAAATACAGAATAATTTTTTTGTACCAATCATAGAGCACTCATTCCCGTGATTTATTTTATCTATTAAAATTTAGGTGTTTGTACTAGTCAGTGTTTGCATGTTGAATGACCAAAATTCATGCAACATGAAAATCATTCATCAATACGGCACACAAATAGCGCCTTCTACATACACTTTGAAAAAAACAGGAGAAAACAATTTTAATCTAATTCACTTTGTTCAACTGATTAAAATGAAACGTTGCATGTCTAGTAATGGCATGTATGAGTCAAACCCCTGATCTGGTCAACCTCTGAAGTCACATCCAAGACCTGCCCATTTCAAAGAATGATTAAACCCACTGCCTTCTAGGGTAAATAATTTGGAATAAACATTTAATAATAATTTTACACGTAATATGAACTTGTTCACTTCTGGATTATGACAGTAGACCATACTATTTATTGGTCTGGGTGAATCTTAAATATTACCATGGGAGTTGATGAGTTTATAAACTTGGACATATTTCAACACCTTTATCCAGATTATGCCATAATCTTGTTCAACAGGTATTTTATGGACTACACTATCAGAAGTGTCACTACATGTAACTACAATTGCCCAACTCAGCTCTCTCTGCATTCTGTTGACGGGAAATTTGAAATGATGTCACCAATTCATATCCTGTTTGGATGTATTTCCTTAAACAGGATGTTCTTGAGTATTGTTTATTGTTGATAAAATCAGACACTGACTGAAAATAAAATGCTGAAACAAGACTCTGTACATCATGTACAAGTCATATTGTGTTTGATATCTTTCGAGATATCGCATACAAAAGCAAAATGTAAATTAAGGTTAATGCCACATTTCAGGGAGTACCAGTAACGTTCATAAATAAACTTTGCTGTACCCTCTTAATGTGTGTTCATATGAAATTTCCTTGAATTTTCTAAGTCCTATTCCAACGAATTAGTTAATTGTTGGAAACACCTAACACATTGATCTATTTATAAACGTGTAAAAGGTGTTGCCAGTCACATGTTGACGCTCTACTGAGCATGTTCGTTTCACTGTCCAGGACAATCCAGACAAGTGAAACACCAATCAAACGCAAGCAATTTAGCCATAAATTTACATGAATTATGTAAATTTTATCAACATCTTTTAAATAACTACTTCCTGCCCTAGAACATTCGATTGTAACATGTTCTGAGACTGCCAGAACAGTATTCTCGCAGTGAAAATGTCAAAAATTACAACAACGTCTAGAAAATTACAATAATGTCCCCGGAATGTAACTTTAAGGTTTGAAATGAAATGAAAATTTTGTATTTACCAGTGGCTTACACCGAACAATCATGCTTGTCCACGAATATCAGTTCATTTTACAGTAGACGTTTATAGAAGTTGTCCGATGGGTCAAGTTAAAATTACCACACAAAATTCAAGTACAATGTGCATGTATTCATCAAAACTGATTTTTGTGAAAAATTGAATATTGAAAAAGCATTCTCAATCACCGGCATCTGACAGAATAGCTAAGTTGAGTAGACCCCCCTGATCACCAACATGAAGGTCCCTGGTTCCATCTCTGATGGTACGTGCCAGATTTTCAGAGGTTGTTCTTAGATGAAGGTTAATGTGCAGTTTGATTCCTTTGTCAGATTGTACACATGCTTGGGCATCTCTCTCCCTGCCTCATACGGATGTTAGTGGCAAAAGCTGTAGTAACAGTTCTCGTGTAATCAAGCCAAACAAATCTTGGTATTCAAGGGAAGAAGGACACCTGGTCAGGTGACCAGAATGTCAGTATATTTATATAAACTCAAAAATGATGTTGGCAATCTAAACAAAAATGACAGACGACACAAATTTGTCCACGAAAGACATAAATTGAATGGTAAAGTCACATCATGAAGTAAATTAAGTTGTTCTTTGTGACAAAATTAATTTAACAATCATGTGTTTTTGTGTCTTCAATGAAACACAGCTTCACATTTTCTGGCATCTTTTGTCCCCTTGTCCGTTTCTCTGGGTACAGTCACATTTTGACATAAATTATCATTATTTTCTTATTGTTTATGATACTTTTGTGAAACTTACAGGAGGTCATGTTTAAGGTCACACTCAAGGTTAAACGGTGGTGAAGTCTACTCTCAAAGAATTTTGTGTTAAAACATACTCAACTTCAAGGTGTTATTTCTTCGCTGTATACCCACACCTTGTTTTATTGACTCTAAATGATTGTTAACCATTCTGAATTGATCATACACAGAAAATTTTTTAAAAATTTGATAACCGAATTTTTTACAATGATCGAATTTAAGATTTAAGTGTTAAAAAAATTTGGTATTTTGGGGTCACAGCTTTCAATCTTTCGTCCTCTTTATTCACCAGCTCTAATAAAAGCATAAAAACTCATTGATACCATGGCTTTTGATCAAATTTTACCTAGTTAGCTTGAAAAATGTGAGTTTTGTAAATAAATTTTGTCTCCTGACATATAGACGAGGGTATTATAAAATGTGTGTACAAATACATTATCAAACATGTGAAACGTCGTAAAAGATTTTCTTTTCAAAGTTATTTGTTTTATTAGTTTTAAGTTTTCCTGTACCTTAAAAAAATCCAGCTGTATTTCCGTATGCAATGACCTTTCAGATAAACTCTTTCACCATATCAGGTGTACTTCATAATTCAGTCAGGGGATCTCGGTCCTTTATGCTCTTGGACTATGTTAAAGTCGACCGATTGTTATATTTACTTTTAAAATACAGGACGTAATTTGTAAAATATATGCTTTTCAACACTATTTTAAATACCTGAAGAAAATCGGATGAATATATGAATAAATATATCAGGTCACTAAAAGAATTTTTTCCGATCTTTAATGTTACCCTGAATGCTTACATTGACAAAATCAAAACAATATAACTGTGAAAAGTATGCGTACCTCACGTTTTACAATCTAGCCGCCATGTCCAGTGGAGTTGGGCAGTTGAAGATCATATGTATCTCAAGAAGATAAAGCCGAGAATGCAATAGGACAAGTTAAAAGTGGGTTGAGATCACCCAATATACCAGGCACGTGGACAATTTCAGAAACGAATGTTTTGAAACAACGAAAAAAGACCAACTTTGCCTGGCTTAGGTATGAAATGATGATGTACGAAAATAAACGCAAAGGGTAATAAGAATAGAATGTATATTTACTGCAGATAGCACATGTTTATTGGACACTCGGTAATCTTCGTAAAAATTTACAGTAATGGTGGACAAAGAATAATTGATATTACGGGTTATGTTTGGCAAGATTGTTTCAGTTTTACACATTTGTTATTCTAACAACCAGATGGTCTCTTTGGAATGTATATGAGATAAAACATCACATAAAATGGGCATATAAAATATTTCATCTACGACAGCTCATATCACTTTAATAGTGAATAGGACAGTTGATGAAAAGAATAAAAATTCTGGAAAGGAGCATAACTCTTGCATATGTAAAATATCCCTTATATACCTACAAATATGCCAGATTATTAATTCTTTTAATTTATACATTCATTATGAATAAGTATGCAAAAAACAAGAAAAATTTGGTGACAAGTTTTTTGTATACCCCAGGGTACCCTTCTTCCCCTTAAATTGGTGTTTACACAATTGGCATTTGTTAAAGTCAGCCTATTTTATGTGTTTAATGTTTCTTGAGTACAAGATATGAACCAAAGGCTCATGGTGACCTATTGCGATCATCTTTTGTCTGATGTCATCCGTCATCAGTCGTCCATCAGGCGCCATAAACATTTACACATTTTCAATTTCTTCTCAAGAACTAGAGGACCAATTTTAACCAGACTTGGCATATAGCATCCCCATATGAAGCCGCAAAAAATTGTGAATAAAAAGGGGCTAGAACCCATTGGGGTCCTAAAAAGGACCTAACTTGGTACATCTTTTAAAATCTTCTTCTCATTGAACCCATTATCAGACGACATTCAAATTTTGTATACATGATTGTCAAGTTATTATCTACAAAGTTTACAAATGAAAATGAAATCTGTCTAATGGTCCCTTAGGGGCACACAAATAACGTAGGGGACAGTTATATACAAATGGCTTAATAACTCAAAACTGATTGTTTTCTTGTATACAAAGATACATGTGAAAGTTGTTAGAAATTATTTAAGGATTAGTTTGACAAAATTTCAAGGTCATGGGGTCTAAGGTCAAGGTCACAGGCACCTACGTAAACAGAAAGTATAAGATTTTTGTCAAATTTGTGACATTTTCGACTTCTTCTCAAGAACCAGTGCACTAATTTTATCCAGTCTTGGCAGGTAATTTTTCTCAGGTGATTGTTAAAAGCAGTATGAGCTGTCAACAATGGCAATTTCTTTTAATTGTCTAATAAACACCAAGCATGTATTGTGATTTTAACTCGTAAACTTAGTTTTTCAGACACAAAATAATAATTTTCTTGCAAAACAGTATTTCTCTGATGTAATCGACCTATATGCAAGTGAACTCTGGGTCAAACATTCGGAGAACCTTTACCGCACTTGTACCATTACTGGAAATCTCGGCCAATAACAAACTCATTCAACGCTGTCTCGGAAATATCATTTTCAGCAATATATAGTATGCGTTAAATTATTTCCAGTAATAATCCTGTGTTGTATTTTTAAAGTAAATATACAACCAGAGACTTATCTCTGATACAGCATATAAAATAAAGGCCGATTTTAACAAAGGTTGATTGTGTTATGGGCCGAATGTGTGATACTGAAAGTGATCTTGATTTCCCTGAACCCACATGCTCAAAATATACATGTATGTTGACACTGAAGTGGTGTCAGAAACACATGGTCAAAATCTTAAATGGCCTAATTTGGCATGGAAATAACACAAATATCAAACCATTATTTGAAAAAATTGAACATGAATATTCAATAAAATGAATGTCTATTTAGCCAGTGCACTGCCTGTCAGGTTTGTTTACACTTACAGCTCATCTGTTTTTACAAGGTAAAGTTGTGTAGAATATATGCCTAATTTATATCAACTCGAACAATAAGAAAAATTATCATACGTTGACTGAAATTATGTGGGGTGTTTTAATATTCCTTCGCTTCTGAGAATTTTGACAAATTATCTTACATGGAATGATAGATGTACATGTGTCACCATGACTGCTTTCTTGACAATCAGTAATCTTCATAAAGTTTTTTCCAAATGTTGATTAGCAATGGCCAGAATGATGACAGATTCAAAAGAACGAATACAACGGTCTACGCTTGACGAGTTAATTGTAATTATACGCATCCATTTGTTCTTTCAACCACCAGGTGATCTGTTTTGAATGTCTGACATAAAATAATTGCATAAAACATGCATGTCAAATTTTGCAACGATGATAGCTCATATTGCTTTAAGGCCTATTTGGGCCTCTTGTTATTGGGAAGTAAAAGTGAAGCCTGTACTTTTCAAGGCGGTTTTAAATACCTGAAGCAAATCAGTATCCTGCGTATCTACTTTGCTGTTCGGTGTTGTAAAGCTGTTATCACGTGATCTGCATGTGATTCTAGCATTTATATGAATAAAAATACTGTAAAATTGGGATATTTTGGCCATTGATTAATTTTGGCCAGTTTGGCCACCCTATTAAAATGGCCAAAAATAGACCATCTAAAATATGTACACGATGTTTCTACTAGTACTTTTCAAAAATGTTTCACTATTAAATAGATTAACAAACAACAGGTTTTTACAATAAGAAATGTCTCAGTGTTTAATAGATTATTAACAAACAACAGGTTTTTACAATAACAAGTGTTTCAGTGTTTAATAGATTATTAACAAACAACAGGTTTTTACAATAACAAGTGTTTCAGTGTTTAATAGATTATTAACAAACAACAGGTTTTTTACAATAACAAGTGTCTCAGTGTTTAATAGATTATTAACAAACAACAGGTTTTTTACAATAACAAGTGTTTCAGTGTTTAATAGATTATTAACAAACAACAGGTTTTTTACAATAACAAGTGTCTCAGTGTTTAATAGATTATTTACAAACAACAGGTTTTTTACAATAACAAGTGTTTCAATGTTTAATAGATTATTAACAAACAACAGGTTTTTACAATAACAAGTGTTTCAGTGTTTAATAGATTATTAACAAACAACAGGTTTTTTACAATAACACTGTGTGGATGTTAATATCAGTTCAGTACAATTTCTCTCATCAATTCTTACTATTCTGCCGACACTTTTTGATATTTTGATATTTCCAACAGCTGGAATGTTCGACACGACAAGACCAAGATCTGATGGTAGCCCAAGTTTAAACTTGGTATGCATGGTAAACATAGATGGCCAAAATTAAACTGACCAAAAAATAACCCTTCATTTTATCACCAAAGTGGCCAATTTTTAGCACCACCAAAATATCCCAATTTATTGTATAAGGTCACTAAATGAATTTTTTCTAGTTTTTAATATTACCCCGAAATGAATGCTAATATTACCAAAATAGAAAGAATACAACTGTGGAAAATATGCTTACCTCATGATTTACAATTGCGCTGCCATGTCCGGTTGAGTTGGGCATAGGTGCGTAAAATATTTTGAATGAAAGAAAACTAGTTTGGAGATTAAGTTTCTGTTTGTTCTTTATTTTTTAGAACAGTTACTGTAACACAGAACATACATGTATATTTACTGTACAAGAGAT
This sequence comes from Atrina japonica, assembly GCA_030159075.1. Classification (NCBI taxonomy): domain Eukaryota; kingdom Metazoa; phylum Mollusca; class Bivalvia; order Pterioida; family Pinnidae; genus Atrina; species Atrina japonica. Next base: position 463,263 of record BROG01000082.1, read on the forward strand.
TTTCCTACGTGTCACTTCATTGCCGTAAAGTAATGACAACCGTTGTTGAGTGTTCCTTCGTCTTGATATATTATTTTTTTCAACGCTTATTGTAAAGTAACCTGCCAAATTTGACTTATGTATAGTTGAAAGCAGTATTTATTTTTAAATTGCGAGTGAAGTTTTTTTCAGAAATACATGTAACTCTTTTGTTGGCGTAGGTGCTGTCTGTTGAATATTCATAAAATATTTGATAATCATTCAAAACTTCCAACAATTTTTCATCCATTCAACATAACTGTTTAAATGACAAAGTAATAGGCTACTATGATTATCATTAAAAGTAAAATTTAACTGCCCCACTTCACTGGACTGAACTACATATAATTCCCTAAATTTAAACTGCGTCTCGAATCTCAAATGTCGTGGTATATTGGCTGAGTTATCCAGCTGTCAGTTAATCTGTACTTTTGCTATTGGTCGAAATTGATATGTGCCAAGAATGACAAAGCCGAAACTTTGATAAGCTAGTAATTCTATTAATTAATAACAATATACTATAAAAGTACTGAAAGTACTGATACGAGTTGATGGCAATCGTAAGTTTTAATGAGGTATATAATATACTCAGTATGCTGAGTGCTTTTCAATTCGGTAAAATCAGGTTTTACCAAAATAGTAACTAAATATTAGGTCAGACATTTGGCCTAATGTGAGTACCGATGGCTTATTTATTATGCAACAAACTACATAGATCAGGGATATGATTATAAAATCTGGTGCTTATAAACAGCAATACACAGTAAGGGAAACTTGACCAAAACTCATTTGCATATCAATCGTGCACAAGAATTGTTTCTATTGCTTTGAATGTCAATTCTATCACAAGAGTATCATGGTAAAAGATAATTGAAAAGTAACATTCTAAAGTAAATTTATAATAAATTCATAAAATTCATAAAGGATGCCGAACTGACCTTTAATAGCATATATTTCTACAAGTCTTGTAGACCTATGTTTTTCAGTGAATAGTTACTATATTTTTGTCATTTTAAAACAAAAATATATGAATAAAAGTGTGGTTTTGATATTTCAATCTTGAAGTTGAGTTTTAGTTGGTGAAATGCACATGCATGTGTAATTTTGCGTCAACATAATGTGTATACTCCAAAATGTGCTTTGATTTGTTCCCAGTAAACAACTTAGCATAATATAACTGCGTTGATGTTCCATCAACTCTTAAAAACAAACGTCATTACATAAAAACATCCAATATATTTTGTGAAATTGACAACACTTGTAAAACCCTCAGTACTTTCAGTAGAATTCAGCGGTTAAATATTGGTCTATGATGAATAACATTTCACCCTATTTATCTGTCTTAACATTTTCTGTCTGGCCGGCACATTATCTGACTGGACTGATTCTTATACTGGGGACAGAATATCATAGATACCTGGACCGAAAATGTTAACATTTTCGGTCCAGCCGGACACATTTTGATGCCAAACCGATTATTATACGACCCCAGCCAGACAAGTGAACATTTTGATGATAGTTTTTATAGGCCAATGTCACATAATTTAACAGGGTGCAGTAACCTTCGGATTATCATACGATCTATTCAACTCGCTGTCTGGTTTTGTCAAGCTTCACTGGAAAAATATTCCTCTCTCTGGATTCTCATACGCGTTGTGACAAGTAGGAATGATTACTCTTGCCAGTCTATTTCTAATATTGTTACGCTGTATTAGCTCAGCTTTAAACTTACCCATGTTAAGAAAGGGTTTATGAGATGCCACATCCCCAGGTTATATGGATTTTATTATTACCCAGGCTGACTCAGCAGTTCTACAGTGGTGATCAGAATAGTAGTAGAGACAACCTTCTAACAGAGGTCTTTTTCACAAGCAAGTTAATGGACAACCAGATTAGGGTTCACTGCATTGGGAACCCTTGTGGTTTAAAAGGCGATGCACTGTTGACTTGGCCAAATTTGAAATGGATTAACTCCTCAACCCCAGAATTCACATTGGACCTGCCCATTTCAAAGAATGGTTAAGTCCACTGTCATGATTTAGGGGTGTATGATTTAGAATTAAAATTTTATTATAATTTAACACACATTATGAACTTGTTCACTCCTGAATTATGACAGTAGATTGTATTATCTATTTTTGTTGTTGTTTTTTTTTTGGGGGGTGGGGGTGTCTAGATGTGATCACATGAATTGATAGGTTAAACAAGAAACTGTTTTAGTGACTTGAGTCAGTACTGCAGTTTTTCTTGGTATCTTTTTGTGGCTGGCTGTAATTTATGCAGATTATTCTTACTGTACATAATGTCAACTGTCAAAACATATCATGCATATCCTCACATGATTTTGTTTGTTTAGGTAGTAGTATGTACAGGTACAGGTATTTGTATTGATTTTTACCTATCTGAAGATGGATCACTTTCAAGATAGTGTCTGGTTCAAGCTGCAGCGTTTATTGTGATTATTGTGAATCTAACCGATCACATGAGTTGAGTTAACAAAGATGTAAGTAATCAATAAAACTACAATGTACATGACCTTAAATTCAGACACATTTAAAGCTGCAAAAAATATATATAAATAGTATGTATTTAGTTTTGCTTTTGAGGTCTTTTCAAACTTGCACCTTTTTTTTACGAAACTTTATAGGTAGCAATAAATCAAGATCCTTTACCAAGTGTGTAGTTTTCGGGTAGATTGGCCCATGGGTGGATCCAGGGTGGGGCAAAAGAGGTCCCAGAAGGTACATCTTTTTAATAATCTTCTCCAGATCCGCTGCATGAAGTGAAAAATGGGTTGTTTTTGGAATGATCTACATAGAAATCGGAATATAAATTTTGACGTTTTTCAGGTCTTTTCAAACTTTGTCATTTTCATTCATTTTTTCACATGGTCACCATATTTGTGGGTTTTGGGTTTTTTAATTTTTTGCCAGATCAGTCAACATATTCTTCTTGATCATGTTTTGGACTGTTTTTTGACAGTATCTTGAAATGTATGATAGATAGATAGAGAGAAAGTCACAGAAGCAAAAGTGTTCAGCATGCAAAGATCTGCAAAAAAGTTACAGGGGTCAACAATCATGGAAATTTCCACTTATCATTGAAATCTTCTCAAAATGCAAAAATGACTTGTTCAAAAATTGAGTCTGTGTAACATTTTAAGATACTATTTGTGTCTAAAAAGTATAATTTTTATTGAATTAATTAACCAGATTTCCATAGTAAAAATCTGTTTTGAGCTCACCTAACCCCAAGGGTCATTTAAGCTTATGCCATCAATTGGTGTCTGGCGTCCGTCTGTCATGAAGTTTTTAAAAAATCGTCTCTGAAACCACAAGGCCACATGGAACCAAACTTGTCCACACACACACACATCCTTGGGGTCTTTAGATTCGAAATTGTATCCGGTATGCTTGTTGGCCATCCAACATTGCCACCGTAGCTACATTGTATAAAGAGAACATAGGGGTAAAACTGCAATTTTTGGCAAATAGCTAAAAAACAAAACAAAATGTGCCAGAAATGATTGACAGGACAAGATCTATCTACTCTGAAAATTTTATATGAGTTAGATGATCCAATTTTGAGTTATTGCCCCTGAAATGTTGATTTTGAATGATTTTTGGAGTTTTTGGCAAATAGCTAAAAAACAAAACAAAATGTATCAAAACTAATTACTCAGAAATGATCGGCAGGACAAGATCTATCTAGCCCAAAAGTTTCGAATGAGTCGCGTGACCCGATTTTGAGCAATTGCACCAGAAATGTTGATTTTTAATGATTTTCGGATTTGTTCACTAGCTGCCAAAAATGATCAGCATGACAAAATGATCTACCTGTGTTTAAAATTTCAGAAGAATCTAATATATTGATGGCCCCTGAAATGTCAAATTTTTAGCGATTTTCATGCTTTTAAGATATTATCTTCAAAACTATAATAGCTAGCTCTATGATGGGTGGATTGGAACCATATTTTACACAAATGATCCCCATGTACCCTAGATGTGCCTTTTGGGGTACTAAGGCCTGTCTGACGTACTTTCTGGAAACTAAGTCACAGTTACTGAAAATCGTTTCTGGAGCATAAATTCTAAACTACTGCGTGGATTGGAACCATACTTCACACAAATGATCCTCATGTGCCCTAGATGTGCTTTTTGTTGTTCTGAGGCCTGTCTGACCTATTTATCGAAACCAGGTCATAGTTACAGAAAATCATTTTTGGAGCATGCACATTGTCTAGGTTCATTACACAGACGGTAAATTAGCAACTAAGCTATACGACAAACGCGACGATTTCGGCTTTCCCATCGTAAATTTTCCACATTTAAGTAGTAATATCCCTTAGTCACCCGCATATGGAGTTTATATTTCACAAATGATCCGATATGCCAGGGCGTGTACAACATATGAAGATTTCATATACAGAGGTAAACTACTCACTGACAAATTATTGACACAGGGATATCGAAAACTGCGTTTAATGTCAACGTTCCACAAATTTTACGGTCGGTATAATAGTCTTGTTTGCGACTACTCTGTTTCACTAAGTGAAATGTTTAGTTGCCTTTTTGTTGGCGGTTGTTGAGATGTCTGTACCAATTGTGACGAGGATACACTCCTCATGTATTTCATTGGACTTGACTGTGGACTCACGGCGGGTGTGACCGGTCGACAGGGGATGCTTACTCCTCCATGGCACCTGATCCCACCTCTTGCTTCCAGAGGTCTGTGTTTGTCCATTTTTACCAGATTTGATTCTATTGATTTATACTTTGGTATCTGAGATTTTTTATACACAACAATGCAGGGGGATACTGGTCGTAAGGCCTAATTTTGACCCAAATTGTTAGCTTGTTTACTGTATGAACAGTCCTGCATTAAGCTTTTTGTTTCAGTCCATTGTGGGCAAAGTAGTGCAGCCACAGCCATGAATCTTCACATGCACATTGTGTAGGGTTATTACACAACAATGCAAGGAGATGCTGGTTGCTGTGGCTTAATTTCGATCCAATTTATAACAGGCAAACTATAAACCTTGACCTCTGAAACCATCAGGCCAGTTGAAACCAAACTTAGGTGCAATAGTATTTGGATGGTCCCCTGTAAAAATTGTGTTCAGCAGGTCCACATCCCATCCAAGAAGGCTTCCAACGGATAACATAGTTTAACATTAGATCCTATGGGAAACACATCTGAAACTGCTTTGTAAATTGAAACTAAACTCGGTCAGCATAGTCCAGGTGAGCTATACAGGCTCCTTGGAGCCTCTAGTTAATATGGTAATGTGAGCGGGCAGATGGCCAGATGGGCGGGCGGCTGCCAAACAGTGTCAATTATCTCCCCTTGAGGGGGTGCATTTTTCACACTATCAGCTTTTGTTTCAAAACTACCAAAGGAATTTTGAGGAAACTTTGCAGGAAGCATGTGCTCTAGATCGTTTACCACTTTTGTAGATTTCAGCCAGATTTGCTCAGGGGTAGATCCAGGGCAGGGCAGAATAGGTCCCAAAAGGTACCCTCTTTTAAAATCTTCTTCTCCAGAACCACTAAATGAATTGAAAAACAGATTGTTTTTGAGTGATCTACATGGATGTATGATTCAAGTTTGTATTTTTCATAGAAATCGGAATATTAATTTTTGACACATCTTTTAGGTCTTTTCAGACTCTGTCATTTTAATTCATTTTTGCATGATTTCCTCAATTATCTCCCCTTGCATTCACTTTGATGCATTCATTTAATGTGTTTTACCTGTAATTAGTTGAAATGTTTTTGTGCAAGAATTTTGCCAAAATTTAATATCTAAATTCTTTAATTTTTTTGTTTGTTATTGTTCATCAATCTAAGTTGTAAAAAATGAAAAAAAAAATTTTGGGGGGGAAAACATTTGTACATTGCAGAAACAATTGTATTGTTTAAAAGATAAGTGAATAAAAGTCCTTTGTACATAAGTATTTTCAACTGGAAGATGGCTTGGTTTTAGTGGATATGAATCTAGTGGAAATATTAGATACATGTACAATCAAATTTATCGGTGTTCCATCAGAATCTGTAGGCCTTCTGCATATTGTTTTCATTTTTATGCACAAGGAAGTTGATTTTAAAATAAAGAATTCAGAACTTGAAATTGATTATCTTATCAGGATGTAAAATTTCTTAATTGTAACTTGATCAAATGTTTTTATCTGAGTTAAATAAATGAAGAATGTCCTACTTAAAATATAATGGAGTCCGTTGAATTTGTCTGTGACAGACACCTAATATTTCACATAATTTAAATGTTTTTTCAGTAAAATTCCCGTGTTTTCTCTAGCAGATTTAGTCTCATTTTTAAAAAAAAAAAAACTCTAGTTTTCCATATTTGATGAAGATTATTATTACAATATCTACACATGTAGTTTTCCCAATATAGAATATTGCAATATTATTTTACACCACACTCAACAAGCTTTCAGTCATATGGTGGTCGCTAGTTTTAAATGGTGGAGACGAGAACCGGGTTACAATTTTGTCTGAGAAGAGACTACCAGCCCTTACCAAGTAAACTGACAAACTTTCTCACAATATCAGTAGAGTAGAATCGACTGTATGCCAGTGTACATGTATGATAATTAATCATTAATTCAATGGTCACTCCAACCTGCTAAATCATGTGAATGGGGCAACATTATTAGTTGTCAAACCTTGTAGGTGTGAGGTTGCAGCCCGAAGCCCCTATGAGTTTTACAAACCTTCCTATGGGACCGAAGTATGTCGGTAACAAACCCTATAAAGAATTTATCACACCGAGAAACTATATTTACCCGAAAGTATAACTCAGACTCATATATTTTTAAATGATCCTTTTAACCAGAAATTTATGTCATCATGTAATGATCGCTGATTTTTTATAAAAAATATTTAGCAGCATCCACACATGTGTTTTCCTGTTCAAACGAAAAAAAATTAAATCACTTTTTAGAAGTTCCTCTGACCATTTTGTATGTAATTGCAATCATCAGGAGAATAACATTCATTGACTTCAACATTCTGTTTGTTAAGACAGGGGATATCTGAGACCAGAGTATTTCTTTATTGAGAGCCGACCTGGCTCACTCGGTAGTGCACTCAACTCTTGATCGTGATGTCATGAGTTTGAGTCCAGCCGGTGGCAGGTTGGTTTCCTGTCCGCGGATTGAGACAGTAAAAACCGAGGTCCCACGTCACAGTAGGTGTCGGCACGTTAAAGAACCTTCACTGCTCAATGGCCGTTAGTGCCGAGCATAGGCCAAAATTTGGAGCCCTTCACCAGCAATTGGCAACATCTCCATATTAGTGGAAGATTCTTGAGTGGGACGTTAAACAAGAATAAACAAACAAATATTTTTTCATTGACCTAGAATGCAATCAGTTAATGTACATATTCATTAAACTCTTGGATGCTCCTGGTTTATTTGTTTTAAGAATGTGTCTAAGCTATTGAAAGGTTTTGCATGCTATTTATTTCTATTTCAATGCATACTATTTTAGTAACCCACTTCGGGTTCATAGTGGGCCACCATGTGACTGGTATAGTACAACGCGATTGGCTGAATCTAGTTGAAAGTATGATAAATGTACCTGAAAGTAAGGTGAGCAATGCAGGCACAGGTGAGCTGCTTGTCACCTTTCATTCTTCTGTTCAGGTCAAACAGACAACTATCAGGTAAAATTAAGGTTTTTTTAAGGTATATACCGGTACTAGATAATTTTGGTAATAACAGGCCTCTGAATACTGACCTAGGAGCAGATAACATATTTTTTTTTATTGCGAGATATGCAGTACATACAGCTGTCTTGATACTGTATTAAAATCTGAGCAAAAGATATTTTACCTTACATAAAGGGAAAGTGCTTGTTTGTAATATTTAAATTAAGGAAATTTTAGTTAAGTATGCGCAGTATAGCTTGATGACAATTTGTTTCCTTGTTATAATCACTTGAAAATATTTCTTGTGATATCACAATGCGGTAATGTAGTCAACACATTTCCTTCAACAGATTGCACAACATTTAGCTTAATAGTACATACACTTGCTTGTTTTTAGCTTGTCTGGACAAAAAGTATGGAGAGCTAATGCCATCCCCCCACCACCACCACCGCTCTCCCCCAGCATCATTTGTGGACAAGAACTTTAGCCTGGGCTATATATTACTTTTAGATATAAGTAGGAGAGCTTCAGTAATTTATTTCACAAGTGCAGTCCTAATGATAAGCCATTTCAGATCTTACCTTTGACCTCTTGACCTAGATGATGCTATTTGACCTACTTCTTAGTCAAAATTTTAGTGTCTGAGATACAATGCTGCCAGAGATTGAGAAATGCTGTCATAATTCTGACAACTCATTAGTTAACAGGTAAATAAAATACTTATTGGTCTCTACATGACTGTCCAAGATAGTGTCCATTCTTCTGTTTATTGTTGTTTAACGTTCCACTTAAAAATCTTTCACTTATATGGAGACGTCACCAAATGCCGGTGAAGGGCTTCAAATTTTGGCCTATGTTTTGCACTTACAGCCATTGAGCAGAGAGGGTTCTTTAACATGCCGACACCTACTGTGACACGGGACCTCGGTTTTGAATGTCTCAGGACAGGAAACCGATCTGCCGCTAGCTGGACTCGAACTCTCGATCAAGAGTCAAGCATGCTACTGACTGAGCTAGGCGACTCCATTCTTGTGAAAAAGACAATTTTATCAGAAATGGAGTCCTTTCATGAAGGATCGTCACTTTTTCTAACTTTGTATGTGTTAACTCATCAACCCCTGAAAAACAATGGTCTCCTGTAAATCAAAGATTTTGGCCAGTCCAAATGTGTCTTTAGGGGTAAATGAGTTAACTACCCTCTAAGCCTTGATTAATTTCTACATATGCATGATATGTAGAGTGAAACTTGTAACGACCCCCCCCCCCCTTTAGGGACACAGCAAAACCAGTCTTTATAGGGAGGTGGTCTTTATATAGAGGTTGATTTGTACACAAATACTAGTACTATTGGGGACAGCCTTTATGACCAGGTGGTCTTTATACATAGGTGGTCACTAAAACAGGTTTTATTGTATTTTAGTATGACAACCTGATGATTAGAAACGATTGCATCATTTAAATCTTATGGTTTTCTTCACTTAAAGCTCTACCTCTGCTTGACTTGTATCACACTTTGAGGCATAAGAACCTCTACATAATGATTACACAACTTTGAGGCATAAGAACCTCTACATAATGATTACACAACTTTGAGGCATAAGAACCTCTACATAAATGATTACACAGCTTTGAGGCATAAGAACCTCTACATAAATGATTACACAGCTTTGAGGCATAAGAACCTCTACATAAATAATTACACAGCTTTGAGGCATAAGAATCTCTACATAAATAATTACACAGCTTTGAGGCATAAGAACCTCTACATAAATAATTACACAGCTTTGAGGCATAAGAACCTCTACATAAATAATTACACAGCTTTGAGGCATAAGAATCTCTACATAAATAATTACACAGCTTTGAGGCATAAAGAACATAAGAACCCTCTACATAAATGATTACACAGCTTTGAGGCATAAGAACCTCTACATAAATAATTACACAGCTTTGAGGCATAAGAACCTCTACATTAATAATTACACAGCTTTGAGGCATAAGAACCTGTACATAAATAATTACACAGCTTCTACATTGGGTAATGGTGTGTAATAATGATTTGTGACTGTTGATGTTACACATTATTCCATAGCTAGAGTGGTGTGTTATGTGGGTTTGCATTGTGTGGATACTGGTATATGTTGTGTGTGTTGTACATTATGTGGATGTGTGTTCACTCCAGCAAGCAGATTGTATGTCAGTATAAATGTTTAGTTGTAATCCTATATCAATAGCTCCAGGAAGTGTTGTAACAGTGACTTAGTTACCAGGACATGTGATATTAAATGTGTAGGCGTGAAGTGTATGTTGTGGATCCTCATTGTGTTGGTATGAGTTATGTGGTGTGCATGATGTGGGTGTGTGTTCTGTGGTGTGCATTGTGTGATGTGTGGGTATGTGTTATGTAGATGTGTGTTATGTGGGTTTGCATTGTGTGATGTGTGTTGTGTGGGTATGTATTATGTAGATGTGTGTTATGTGGGTTTGCATTGTGTGGATACTGGTATATGTTGTGTGTTGTACATTATGTGGATGTGTGTTCTGTAGTGTACATTATGTGGATGTGTGTTGTGTAGTGTACATTATGTGGATGTGTGTTCTGTGGTGTACATTATGTGGATGTGTGTTGTGTGGTGTACATTATGTGGATGTGTGTTCTGTGGTGTACATTATGTGGATGTGTGTTGTGTGGTGTACATTATGTGGATGTGTGTTCTGTGGTGTACATTATGTGGATGTGTGTTCTGTGGTGTACATTATGTGGATGTGTTGTGTGGTGTACATTATGTGGATGTGTGTTCTGTGGTGTACATTATGTGGATGTGTGTTCTGTGGTGTACATTATGTGGATGTGTGTTGTGTGGTGTGCATTATGTGGATGTGTGTGTTACATTATGTGGATGTGTGTACATTATGTGGATGTGTGTTATGTTGTGTACATTATGTGGATGTGTGTTGTGTGGTGTACATTATATGGACGTGTTGTGTGGTGTGCATTATGTGGATGTGTGTTGTGTGGTGTACATTATGTGGATGTGTGTTGTGCCGTGTGCATTATGTGGATGTGTGTTATGTTGTGTACATTATGTGGATGTGTGTTGTGTGGTGTACATTATATGGATGTGTTGTGTGGTGTGCATTATGTGGATGTGTGTTATGTTGTGTACATTATGTGGATGTGTGTTGTGTGGTGTACATTATATGGATGTGTTGTGTGGTGTGCATTATGTGGATGTGTGTTGTGTGGTGTACATTATATGGATGTGTTGTGTGGTGTGCATTATGTGGATGTGTGTTGTGTGGTGTGCATTATGTGGATGTGTGGTGTGTGTTGTACATCATGTGGATGTGTGTTATGTGGGTTTGCATTATGTGGATGTGTGTTGTGTGGTGTACATTATATGGATGTGTTGTGTGGTGTGCATTATGTGGATGTGTGTTATGTTGTGTACATTATGTTGATGTGTGGTGTGTGTTGTACATCATGTGGATGTGTGTTATGTGGGTTTGCATTATGTGGATGTGTGTTATGTGGTGTACATTATATGGATGTGTTGTGTGGTGTGCATTATGTGGATGTGTGTTGTGTGGTGTGCATTATGTTGATGTGTGGTGTGTGTTGTACATCATGTGGATGTGTGTTATGTGGGTTTGCATTATGTGGATGTGTGTTGTGTGGTGTGCATTATGTGAATGTGTATTGTGTTGTGTGCATTATGTGGATGTGTGTTATGTCGTGTACATTATGTGGATGTGTGTTGTGTGGTGTACATTATGTGGATGTGTGTTGTGTGGTGTGTATTATGTGGATGTGTGTTGTGTGGGTTTGCATTATGTGGATGTGTGGTATGTGGTGTGCATTATGTGGATAAGTGTTATGTGGTGTGCATTATGTGGATGTGTGTTGTGTGGGTTTGCATCGTGTGGATGTGTGCTCTGCATTATGTGGATGTGTGTTTTGTGGTGTGCATTATGTGGATATGTGTTATGTGGTGTGCATTATGTGGATGTGTGTTGTGTGGGTTTGCATCGTTTGGATGTGTGCTCTGCATTATGTGGATGTGTGTTATGTGGGTATGTGTTGTATGGGTGTGCATTTTGTGTTGTGAGGGTATGTGTTGTGTGATGTGTTTTAAAACAATGTAGATCCCTTGACCTTCTAAAACAATGTAGATCCCTTGATCTTCTAAAACAATGTAGATCCCTTGACTTTCTAAAACTGTCTAGATCCCTTGATCTTCTAAAACAATGTAGATCCGTTGATCTTCTAAAACAATGTAGATCCGTTGATCTTCTAAAACAATGTAGATCCCTTGACTTTCTAAAACTGTCTAGATCCCTTGATCTTCTAAAACAATTTAGATCCCTTGACTTTCTAAAACTGTCTAGATCCCTCAACATTCCAAAGCAGTCTATATCCTTGATGTTCTAGAATAATGTAGACCCCTTGACCTTCTAAGACAATGTAGATCCCTCAGCCTTGTAAAACAATCTAGGAATTTGGACCTGATGTAGATCCCTCAATCTTCAAAAACATTCTAGATCCCCGATGTTCTAAAACAGTCTAGATACCTCAACCTTCTAAAACAACGTAGATACATTTATATCTAAAGCAATGTAGATCCCTCAACCTTCTGAACCAAGGTATATCCCTTAACTTGACCTTCTAAAACAATGTAGATCACAACCTTTTAAAACAGTCTACTTCACTCACCCTCCAGAACAATCTAGATCCCTCAACCTACTAAAAATAGTCTAGATCCTGTGACCTTTAAAACAGTCTAGATTCATTGACCTTCTAAAACAATGTAGATACTTCAAGCCTCTCAAACATTTGATGTATAAATCGTTTCAGCTTGCTAAACCAGGGAGTTCCTTTAAAAAATAATGGTTGTCATAAAGAAGCATTGTGTATCTATAAAACATTAAATCTTCAAGACAAATGATAATCCACCATTTCCATCAACCTTTGAGTTCCGTGGACAGTACAAAATGTTCCTGTTGGGTTCGTTTACAGCCTTTTTTATTCTATATTTTCAGACTTACTTAAAGGAAATACTGAAGGAGATTTGTACATACAATATGAAAGCGCCGCATAAAAACATGTGGGAGCTGAAACCGGAATACAGGCATTACAAAGATCCAGAGCAGTCAGGGTCATAGGCCATGTTATAAAAAGAAGTGTTAATACAGTGAAGCCACTGCAGAGACATGCTGTACACCATTGTCTTTAATTCATAGATAGGCATGAACCCGCTCAGGAAAGACTTGAGGTGTAATAATTATCATTGTTAATAAACATGTTAAACATGTTGAGAGAGAGAGAGAGAGAGAGGGAGAGGGAGGGAGGGAGAGAGAGAGTGTGTGATTGATTATTGGGTATCATCACTGCATGTAATACACCTAATGTATGATTCTTGTTTGTCACATGACCACTAACTTAATGTTAATTGGTTGTTACCATGAAGATTTCTTCCGATAAAAATGCTTATGTGAATTAAGCATGTTATGTGGATTTATAAACATCTACTGAGGCCACATCAGAATAGCCCCAAGATGACAAAAAGTGGTAGAATCTTCTTGAGACCACAAGGTACTTGAGGACAGGAATTTGTTCTTTTCTTTAATTTTGTTAATCAGTCATTATTTGCAATATTACTCAATACTAATGGTGTCATTTTACTTCAGTTTGAGGTTTTTCCTCTCGGTTATGTGCCGTTTCAGACTTCTGTATACATCATCTGAAACACGGCATAATCTTTATTGGGGGAAAAACATTGAACTTGTGTAAAATTACAATAATAATGTTGAGTAATACTGCAAATAATGATAATAAAATTAACATTTTTTTTTTTTAAAGAATACAAATTCCTGTCCTCAAGGAATTGCTTCCCAAACTTGATTATTGGCGTATAATGAGATGAACATGTTATTTACAATTTATCAGTAACAATAACTGTTTATTTGTACAATGGAAAGCGTTGTAACAAAATTTATGAGGGTGGAGTAAAATTAAGGGACATGGCAGAAACCTTTTTTGTGGATTACATAGACCAAGGTGACCTGGAGAAAGTTGCTTTTTAACTTATCAATTAACCCCTGTGGTCACTTTTAGATTAACCCAGATCAATAAATAGTAGGGTCTACTGTCATAATTTAGGAGTGAACAAGTTAATAATGCATGTGAAATTATTGTAAAATTTGAATTCCAAATCCGACACTCCTAAATTCTAACAGTGGTCTTTACCATTCTTTGAAATGGGTAAGTTCAAATATGTCTACAGGGGTCAATTAGTTAAGATAGGATTTAGAGTCATTCAAAGGCTGCTTGCCAAGTTTAAAAAATGAAAAAACAGTAAAACACTCAAATTTCACAAATTTTCGTTGTCTTTCACTTGATAAAGGCCAAGTGGCCGAAAATTTGTGAAATTTGAGTGTTTTACTGTTTTTTCACATAACTGATACTTCCCTTTGGAGGACACTAACTTTTATTTAAAAATGAACTTATTTTGCTGCAAATGTTTATTACATCTACTTTATGTATTCATTTTTTTTTTTTTTACCAAATATTTTTTCAACATGAAAGTGACATATTATGTTGTGTTTAAAAATTTATTTCTGTATTGAAAGATGAAAAATATTTGAAAAAGACCAAAAAATGAACAAGCATGATTATGCTATTAGATCATTCAATCAATGTGATACCAAAATAACAGGAGTATAGGTATACTATGAAATTTTGAAATTAAAGATTCATGAAAACGACATCTTATTCTTGTTTATCCAATATTCTTCACATTACTTATTATCTTCTTTTCTTATTGATGACTAGCAAATCTCTATCTGTAGCTCATTGGGGTAAAATGTCTGGAGAGGAGCTGCCATACCCTACCTCTTGGCATATGAAGTGAAAGCCACAGGTCTTTCGGTGAGATTAAAAACTACAGCATGTAAAAGAGCCTTACTCCTTACTGCATTGGCATCAGACCATAGAAAAGGTCAAAATTTGTGCCTCTAAACCTTAAGCATTATAAAAGTCTAACATTCCTATATATTTTGTGAAAATAAGTTTGCGTCCATTGTGGTACTCGTATACAAATAGTAAGGTTGAGTTAATCAATTGCAATTGAAAAAGTACGAAACCTTGGTTTTTCAAGCAATTTTCACATAATATATAGGAATTTAAGAATTATATACCTGTTTATATCTCTTTTTAGTTACTGTATCTCAATCTAGGGTAGTGAAAAAGGGGGAAATTGAGAAAAAACACACAGTTAATGCCTGCTAAAATGTTGTACAGTGACATACAAAGTCTGATGCAACGTTTTGGTTATTTTATACATGTATTTAATATCAAATCATTTCTTTCAAAACATGATTACAGAATCATTTCCTATTCACTATCGACATAATAGATCATTTTCGAGTTCTTACATAGTCTATTTTTGGATCCGAATTTTTCATGCGCCGATTCAGCTTTGTTATGCTTAGGGATTTCTGGTATGTGTCTTTCCGTGGGTGGCGCAAGAAAAATCAGGATCCGAAACCGGATTACATAAAAACTCGAAAATGATCTACCGGTATTGTCACAGAACCATTAATGTTTTGAAATTCCTGTGTTTGTTTTGCTACGCTAAATCAGTCCGATTATTTCGGTGTCTATTTATAGTATTGCTGGTCAACTCGTACCCAAGTCAAATTGGCACCAAGTGATTTCAGCTCTTCCGAAATATGGAAACCGGCACTTAGTGTGGTTGAATCGGCACTTGGAAATAACAGTTTTGGCATGTGTTGTACACATTCAACAATTTTTCAGTTATGTAGTGGCGGCCTGTTTTATTGGTAGAGGAGAGATTCCTGTTACTAATAGCAATATAACCAGGAAGATACCACCGGCCTTCCGCAAGTAAACTGGAAATCTTTATCACAAAAATAAGCTCAGTTTCCAGCTGGGCTTGAAACTGCACTGACCAGTGACACTTCATTGTTCAAAGCACGATGCTCTAACCATTCGACCACAGAGGCCCACCTCCAACCTTTTGTAAAACATTTCCAAGCGATTTAATTTGGGTTTGTTGTACTTTATGAAAATTTACACAGAAAGGCCGAGAATTAGATAAACCATATAATTTTCAATTCTTTGCAATCACAAAGCGTTTGATTCATTACATTAAATTCTTAAGAAACCTTTGATTGGTCCTTGATAAAAAGTGTAATAATAATAAAAAAATAAATGAGTCTGTCACAAGCTGTTTTATTGATTTTTTATACAGAAAAAGCTCAAGATATATAAGAAATTAAGCTAAAAGCAAACAGTTAATGAATGAATAAGCATAGCTGACCCAAAATGATTTCATTTCTTTGTTCTGCTTGTGTTAAAATCACAGGGGCAGAATCCAAGAAACATTTTTCTAACATAATGTAATTGAAATTTCCTTGACCTACGAAATTTAAGTGCACATAGTCCTTCAAATGTGTCATATGATTGTAGTACTGGTATTATGCCTAGTTTGGTTCCCTGACACTATTGGTGGAGATTTTACATGATCTACTTTCACATAACTGCCTCCTTCAGGCAGCATTGGACATTATTTTGTTTTGAAGCTTTCATTTCCTGCTCGGATGCGTCTCTGGTCTTAAGTATTCCAAAGTATGGCAGAAATTTACAATTCAGCTAATACCGCATTCGACACATTAAACACCCAGGGTGCTACAAAAATCAGAAAAATGGGGTGAGCACTTAATGGGCCTAATTATTAATCAAACTGATGTAAAACAGTTAATTCTTGATAAGGCAGAGTGGTTAAGTTGTTGTAGTTATCACCAAGGATACCTATCAACTTGATTCTATTGCTAGGGGCTACAGATAAAACTGTTATGCTTTTTCAGGTCCACATCTCCTTGTCAACCAGCTAGTAAAGATTCTTGACCAACTGTATGTAAAATGAGGAAGGGGCACTAGTAGGGATGTGGGTGGTTAATGGGTCGAATACGGTATTTCCTTTCCAATATATTTGTTACATAACTGTATTGCCATTATACTTTATCCAAAATAGAAGTACCACAGTGTTTTCATCAACATTGTACAATTACAAAAATTGCACTTGTTTAATTAATTATGTGTGAAATTAAACTGCAGAATCAGAAAATTTGGTTGTGCTTTTAATTTGGATTATATTGTTGTATTTTATATTATACCTAGTAATAGCTATAGATTCGTTTACAAATAGGTTTTTCTATTTCAGTGAAATTTAATGTCAACGATTTTGTTCTATTTTTAAAGAAACAAAATTTAAACCCCACAAAATAGTCTGCTTCAAGAATACTTGACTAAATTTTGCTTAATTCAGTACTTTTAAATTACTTTTTTAAAAAACCCTCCTTTAATAAGAAAAACATCTAATGTTAAATGGAGACAAAAATCAAACTTTGCCAAAATTTCAAGGTAGACTTTTACATTTTTTTTCTAAAAAGTGATAAGTCCAACATTGTTTAGGCATATATTATATCATGGTTTGTTACAGATCTTCAAAATAATCTCGCATATATTTGTTAATCTGCAAGGATTGGCTATCTTTCATTAACTCTTATATGCAAATCAATGAGAAAAACGTTTCTTTTATATTTTCTGAAATCATGTGATAAAAACAACAAGGTAAAAAAATGACCTATCATTAGTCGACCCTCAAGACACACAGACATGCAACTTAAATTGTGAAAAATATAATTAGGAACAAACAAATGAGCCATGAAGAGATTCAGTTTTGTTACTTCTTATATTTCTTTCAAAAAATTTACAATAAACATGACAGAAACTTCATGGCACACTTCAATTTGATCCTAAATAAATCTCACTTTAACTTTTAAGATGTGTTTATAAAATATACCTTATTATTAACTCACCAACCCCTGAAAACAATGGACTCTTCTGTAAATACATGGCTTAGACTAGTCCAAATATGTCTTCAGGGGTGAATGAGTTACTATTGTAGCCAGTGAGAGACAGAAAAATAAAATCATAAACTGATGGATATACAAAAAAATCATATTCTTTAGACATCAATTTTTATTCTTTTATCCAGCTGTTCAGTGTAGTGCACATTTCTGTTCTTGCTTAAAGTAGACAAAATAATGATTGAAAGACTATAAATATATTGTTTTAAGTTACTTCGCATGACAAGTGTTTATTTCATCTACAACTTCTTTGGTCAGATACCCTGATTAAAATCTTTGGAATCTGTAACATGGTATGTAATGTGTATGCTCATAGGATAAGTTGTCGAAGTTTATTCCAATAAACACTTTCCAAGCATCAGCGAGAGTGCAGCTCTGAAATGATAAAAAATATATATATTTTTTTTACTTTCACCTGTTAACTGCTCAACCCCTTAAAAACAATACACTCCTCTGTAAATCAATGACTTATACCAGTTCAAATGCTCTGGTAAAACTGAATGATAAAAATTTTTACTCTTGTTTTAGAAATAAGACTAAAATGAGGTAGATCTATTTCTTGAAAATTAAATTTTATTTCATACAGACAAGTTTCTGTAATGTAGAAAGCTGTTGTGTAAATGGCAAACCACATTAGTCATTGTTTGGTAGGCGCTTGACAGAAAAAAAGATAAAATCCAAAACAACACGCAGACCCACTTCTCATCAAACAATATACCGTAAAGATATTTGGCTCTATCTTTGAGTCTCCCATACATATATATATATATATATATATATATATATATATATATATTATATATATATATATATATATATATATATATATATATATATATATATATATATATATATTCCCATTTTACTGCATTTTTACACAGATAGAATAAAATCAAATACTTACACTATTTACCCTCCGCTTCACATTTTTTACGCATTATATGTCCGGCATTTCCAGCTTCTTTTCCGTTCTTCTCGTAAAGATTAAAACAATAAACTGAAATAGACAACAATAAACCAAGACTTTTAGAATAATATTGATAGGTAGTCTAAACTTTTATGCCATTAAACTTTGACATTAAGATTGGTCATACACGGGTTACCACTTTCATTATATCGAGTTCTCACTTTTTGATTAACCAGACATGTTCCTACTTTTGGTAATCAAAAAGTGGGAACAATATATAATGTCATAAAGCCCCGTACAATCGATCAAATTTTTCTTTGTCAAAGTCCGTCAAAGAAAACTTGGTCAAACTTTTCTTTGATAAAGTAACAAGTTCACACTATCGAAGTTTTTTTGAGCGACTTGTACAAGAAAATGCGGGAACCATGTGCTTGTAATATGTAAACATTGATTACGTTATATCGAATTCCATCAAAGTCCTTTAAAGTTTGAAGAAAAATAGGATGAGTTTCTATTCCCGTGTTGGAAATTCCGCAAGAAGGTCATGCGAGGTCCGTGCGTGCCTTGGCGTTTTTTTTGCCATAGATACCCCGTACAGTGGAGATACGGTCCATTCAAAATAAAAGTTTTCTTGGTCAAAATGTACACGGTCATAGACACGTTTGATCAATATCCATCAAAAAACTTTGATGGAATAGAAACTCATCCTATTTTTCTTCAACTTTTGAGGGACTTTGATGGCCAATCAAAGCAGATATTCGATTTGACGTAATCAATGTTTACATGTTACAAGCACATGCCTCCCGCATTTTCTTGTACAAGTTGCTAAAATACTTCGATAATGTAGACAGGTGACTTTATCAAAGAAAACTTCGCCGAATCTCAGCTTGAGAAGTTGATCCGGAATTATAAGTTGCATATTAATGAAGTATTGCTATTGCCGAATAGATTAAAATGTCAGACACAAATCATATCTTTTGTTTAGGATAATCAGTGTCCGCTGATGACACGCTGGTGAAGTGGACACTGACAAGCAAATATAAGTATCACATGTAGTTATTTCACCACAGACATGCTAAGTGTCCATGTGGTAATTTAGTATGGTCTTTGTTTTCGGGATTTCGGGGCATCCTGTGGTCCAAGCATCGCATGTGCGTTTCACGTGTTTATTATGTGAATTAATGTATATTTTTTGGTATTCATACACCCTAAAATAAAAGATATGATTGGTCAATTCTTAGAAAATCTCAGAAAAAAGTTCCGTTTTGGAAGTAGTACTTATGGCTTACGTTTTTCCGTAGCATCACTTCGCTATTGATGATTTGATCTCGGAATAAACAGACCTAAACTTCATTTAAAGACTCCTTCGTCTTTTTACAGTTATTTACGATTTTACAATATTACATTATTCTGTATTGACAATTTAGAAAATAATCTTAAAGTCTTTTCATGCATTTCTACATAACATTTTGGAAAATGATAAGAATAATTTTGAGTAATTTTTAAATGTTAATTTTCAGTACTTAATATTGAATGTGATTTTGTAATTTTAGTGTAACTTGTACGTTCTTAAAATCTCCCATATTTGTCATGATTTGTATTATTTTGTATTACATCGTAAGTAAAGGTTGCAGTCAATGTAAAGCTAGATTTACTACGGTTAAAATAAATATTTGCGTCGGGTTCGTTATTCTCGATATATTTAGTGTAAACAAGTTCGACTTGAAGACAGCTAGGCAATTTGATTTTTCGACAGATTCTGTCCAACATCAGGCCTCATAATGTCTAAAATTGTGAGATAATGTTTTAAATACCATATTGCAAGTAGTCATGTGCTCACTTTAAAATTTCCAACTTAAAAGTTAGCAAATGGCAATTCTTAACAACTTTCTCATATATCTTTTGTTTACAAAAAGTCAATCAGCTTTGAGCCATGCAGCAGTTAGTATAAAACTTCCCTATGCAACTATGTATGGACATTTTTCGTTTTCCTTAACATAAATTGACTTATAGATTTTGCAAACAAAATTTGAAAGTCATCTGATAATTGGTTCATGAGAAGAAGATTTTTATTGATGTACCGTAGTCTGCAGGTTTTTGGCTTTTTTTTTTTGGTCCCTCAATGTGTCTTTGCCGCTTTCCATCCGCAACTTTGTGGGACTTCATATGGGATACTTCCTATCAAATTAGATTAAATTCAGCTAAAAGCTGGTTCTTGAGATGTCGAAAATGTCTAAAATTTTATGAATACATATACTTTTATTTTCTGTTTACTTAGAATGCCTGTGAATTATTTTGCCTTATAAATAATACATAGGTAAACCTATGGAGAGGACGAAGGCATTCATCAACAGTTTTACATTTTCAGTTAATCCCTTTGGGGATTCCGTCGTATTGCCCCCCTGCCGGGGGCAACACTGCGGAATCACCAAAGGGATTAACATTCAGTGTTTTTATCACGTAAATGTCCCGTTCATTCACTCATTGTTTGAAATAAAATATTGAGTGGATGACTGTTTCCTTGGTGCTAAAACTTAAACACTTACCACATGTGGTATTTATTAGTCATGAATTAAATGCACAAACATGTTTTTATGCTATATATTTTTCTGTATCCCAGCGTATCCATCATTTCGTGCACTTCACATTACCAGAATAATGGAGGCGCTTCGTGATCGGGTTCGATGTACAACCCTAGTCGTTATGGCCTAGTCTCGGTCTACAAAACGTTTCTTAGTGTGGTGGTTTATTACTTCGTTTGCAATGCGCTTTGAAGTAATGGCTTTGCATTTCCGACATTTTGTTTATGTCACGCGCAAATTCCCGATGTGAGCAAAATGTTTACCATTAGTAGTACGGGTCCCCGAATGTAGTAGGAATTGAAGATTGAAGATGTAATAGAGGGCGAAGCCCTCATATATGTAGAGAAGCTCACGTTTTTTATTCCTACTACATCCAGGGACCCGTACTACTAATGGTAAAAATTTTGCTCACATCGGGAATTTGCGCGTGACATAAACAAAATGTCGGAAATGCAAAGTCATTACTTAAAAGCGCATTGCAAACGAAGTAATAAACCACCACACTAAGAAACGTTTTGTAGACCGAGACTAGGCCATAACGACTAGGGTTGTACATCGAACCCGATCACAAAGCGCCTCCATTATTCTGGTAATGTGAACTGCACAAAATTATGTATATGCTTGGATAGAGAAAAATATATTGCATAAAAACATGTTTGTGCATTTAATTCATGACTAATAAATACCACATAGATTCTATTTAAGTTTTAGCACAGAAGAAACAGTCAGCCAATCAATATTTTATTTAAAACAATGAGTGAATGACCGGGACATTTACGTGATAAAAACACTGAATAGGGGGCAACACGACGGAATCCCCAAAGGTATTAACTGAACATGTAAAACTGTTGATGAATGCCTTCGCCCTCTCCATAGGTTTACCTATGTATTATTTAAGTTTGTTATTTTTATCGTTCAGGCCCTGTTCAACGTTTATTAGCTTGCCTATTCGAAGAATAAGGGGGGGGGGGGTATGTAGTCATCCTGAGTCGGATTCGGCGTTGCCAGGTTAAAGTTTTGGGGAAAGTGTTGGAAAACACTATAACTTATTCAATGGGTGTAGGTTGTTTTTTGGTATGAGGAGTTCTCTGGGGATAAAGTATCAGTAGTATTTATAGGCAGCTCCATGGCACGCAGTGGCGCTTGTAATGTTCTTATCTGAAATATCAGTTTGTCATCCTGACCTATTCTAATGTAGCCACTGCAATGGTCATACACAGTTTAATGTTTATTTGATAATGTTTAATGTTGACAGCTCTGTGGCTACCGAAGTTATGTTAAATGTAAATAGTTTTGGTTAGTTAGAAATAAAGCATGTAATAGGACAGACGTTCTGGTGTTTATCTGTGTATGCTTAGAGCATGTTCTATTAAGACTAATAGAGACATTACAGCGCTGTTGATGACGTCATCAGAATGCTGCGTTCTGATTGATCAATTCAAAATGCGTGCCATGGAGCCGCCTGTGACGTCATAACCGGAAGTACGTCATACCGGAAGTGAGATCGTGTTGTCATGGCAATACGGAGAAAGAGCCAATCGTTGACCTTGGAGGCGTTTCTATGACCGGAAGTGTAAGGTTGTGGGGGCGGTCATCTTGGATAACGAGCCAGTGAGAGCCTTCGTTACAAGAGGTCGGGGGTCACGAGAGGTCACCTGAGTTCACGAGAAGTCAGCGGCTTGAGAGAGAAGTTGGGTTTTTCCAGTTTTGAGCTGAGAGTGAATCTATTTTTAGAACCGAAACTTTGAGTTTTTCCAGGTTTGTGAAACCAGCAGTAGGTGTTGCCGCAGTCGATGACAGTCCTGTATCAAGTGTGCAAGCGCGAGAAGCGGTAGGCCTAGCTCGAGTCAAGCTTGAACTAAGACTTGTACTAAGACTTGTAGAGTGACGAGTATGTTCAAAGGTAGATCACTCTGTATAGCCTGTAGGGATGGGACAAAGGGGAGATCATTCTGTATAGATTCTATAGGTGACACATCACTCTGTATAGACTATAGGGGTGAAACAAAAGGGAGATGACTCTATATGGACTGTATGCATTAAACCAGAGAGGGAGGGTGGGTAGTGAAACAAGAAGTATAAGGAGGGTAGTCATCTTGGCTATGGAATCATGGGATATCTAGTTTTTTCAGGGACTGACTAACTTCACGGCAGGAGAAAAATACATAGAACATGGAAGTGTATAACGTACTCAAAGTTTGTCAAAGTGATCAAGTGTGTACCGTTTTCATGTTTCAAAGTTTGTTAAAGTGATCAAGTGTTTGTGTCGTTCTCAAAGGTTGCAACGTGTGCAACGTTCTAAGTTATGAAGTCTCAAAGTGACACAAGTGACAAAACTGACAAAGTGACAAAGTTGTAAAGTATGAAGTTATTCACTTACATCGTTTCAACAAGTATCAAAGTTCAAACAGTGAAAACAGTATTTGTATTATGTTATATCGTTTCTTGTACTTCTGTATATAAAATAAGAAATTGAAACACTGACCCAGAGGATTTTTTCTGACGATGTTGACTCTTCGAGCTTCGGATGCCAAATGAGCTCTCAGAGGTCTAACTGAACTTATTCTCAAGATTTTTAAGTTACTATTTTTAGAATTGACTAGTTTGAATTTCTATCTAATAAAATTTTATCGCTCGAGTAAAAGAACTAGTGACTGTTGACATTTACTTACTATAGCCTAGGTTAGACTTACAACTACAGTATAACAATACTTTCAGTTAAGGTTTCTTTTCGAATAAGATGAATGGCCCTTAAAAGGACCGTTGGTTTTCGGGTTAAAAACCCTGTGCTTTACAGACACTGACAAAACACCATCTTCGGCCTTCTGGCCTCAGCTCTATTGCTCAGCTACACGTAGTGACGTACCATCTTAATAATCCAGCATTCTGTCGATCATAGAACTCCCACTCCTGGGACGCCATCTTCAGTTTCTTTAGGATGTACCAGGGTTTCAGCCTCCAGGAAAGTACTACGTTCATCACATTTTAAAAATTTTGTGTCTTCTGAATCGAATTCCAGCGAAAACAGACGCACACAGCTTTTTATATGACCAGTGTTCTCCGTCTCATCAACTTTGACCTCTTTGATGATTGGCTATAGAGAGCTGACTGAATATATTTTTCGAACCGAAAGTTTAGGTTTTTAGGGTATTCCCCTGATGGCATGATGGCTAAATAAACGTTGTTTGAACTCTTATGTTTTTACTCAGATATTGAAATTTACTGTTTGTACACGTTTCATAAGGTAAAAACTAGACCAATGTAATAAAATTCAAACACTCACCCATGCTGGCAGTGGTTTTCTATTAATTGTAATGATACTGACACCTCGAGCTTCGGATCTCAAATGAGCACTCAGAGGCCTAATTGAGCCTATTCTAGTTTTTTTTAAAAGTCATATGACTTACTTTTTTCTTCTGAGATATTTTATATTTTAATGCAAGGACAAAATTTCTAGACCCTATATAATAAAAAATAAAACACTCATGCCTGCTGGTAGTGGTTTTCTTATCATGATGTTAACACCTCAAGGTTCAGATCTCAAATGAGTTTTCACAGGCTTAACTGGACCTCTCTCTAGTCACGTGACTTACTATATTTACTTCAGTCATAACAAAAACACAAATGAAATAAAACGTTTAATGTTGAACGAATTTACACTGATACAGTTGCTAGTAGCATCCTAACGATTGTCATTCTATTTTACCTAGGTAAACACATCCGAGTCGTTCGATGTCGAATGACAGTTTATTAAGTACACTATTCTGTGTATTGGTGTAGACCTACCATCCTGCAAGACAGGTACAGTCAGATGACGTCACACTAGTGCCATCAGCTGACATGCCTAAGCGGATTTCAACTCTAAATCGTTTCAGGCTTATGATCTAAATGAAGTTCGCACACTAAGTAGTGTTTAGTCGCTACAATATTTTAAACTTGCCGCTACAGAATAACACAACATACATAAAACCTGCATACTTTTAGCTAAGGTTTCTTTTCTAATAAGATGGGTGGCCCTTAAAGGGACCGTTGATTGCTCCGAAAAGCTGAATAAGGGAGACTCTAGTATTTGTCGAGTAGACGTCGCCAACTGCGAATTTCTCATTCTTTCTCTATCATCAGTCGATTTATCTCTGCCTTGTGCTGTCAAATATTGACTGATGCTTCCTGAGCTAGTACATATTGTACAGATGTTAAAAGTGGAGGCTCAGGTCTAGGTGGTCCCTGGTGTTGTGTAGTAGGTGAAGATGGTCTAGTAGGTAATGATGGGGTCCTACCAGAATCTATTGGCCTGTGTCGCCTTACTACAATACGTGTCCTCCGTGTAAGAATGATTCTCGTGTTTCTCTCTTCAGGTTGCATATCAATGTCGGATGAGTTATCCATGATGTACTAATACCGAGATTAAGACAGTACTAGCTTATATAGAGTTTATGACGTACGCTGTGTACTCTGTGTTTTCTTGTGATGTGAGCCTCAGATACCAAACAAGTCACATAATCCCTGAATGGCATCTTTCTACTCTCTCTTATCCTTTTTTTTCTCTCCATTTCCCCATTTCTCTCTATCTCTCTCTCATTCCCCACATTTTTTTTCTTTCACTCCTGTTCTGATTCTTTATATTATCTGTCTTTGTTGTTACACATAAACAAGAAGAAGAAGAAAAAGAATGGGTAGTCTGCACATATATATAGTGGTAAGAAATGTGGGAAATCAGATCAACATCGACGAATGGGCCAGTTGTTGAAAATG
Organism: Atrina japonica; assembly: GCA_030159075.1. NCBI lineage: Eukaryota > Metazoa > Mollusca > Bivalvia > Pterioida > Pinnidae > Atrina > Atrina japonica. The sequence continues at coordinate 489,148 of BROG01000082.1, forward strand.
GAAACAAGAAAGAGACAAAGTCGGTGGACCAAAGACTGATTATAGTAACAACAGTTCTGTAGTCTTCTTATCAGCATCCTAATAAAAAGACGTATTCCCTTTGTAATCTCTGTATGCCTTACTTATTCTCTTTGTATGCCTTACTTATACTCTTTGTATATTCTCCCAGTCTCATAGGGTTGCGTTATACAATTCTGTTTTATACCTTCTAATAAGTCGTATAATTTTATTCCTCTTTGTCACCGTATCTGTGTAGATACATACTAGATACTGTATGTTTACACCTTAATAACCAACTTACAATACACAAACACAAGGTCATTTTTCATCAAGTCTAATGCCCCGCTAAAGAGAGCTTTTGAAATAGTCTGCAGAGAATTAGTGTTGCCCTACTGTTACTTTGTATAATGCATAAGAATGAAGTAAAACACGTATAACTTTACACTCATAACTCTGTAACAGTCTAGAGAAACATACAAAACAGTACGTATGAGATTACCTATATGACATTAGACGTACTCCCTTTGTACCCTTACTTTCTGTATCCTTACTTATTCTCTTTGTATGCCTTACTTATACTCTCTGTATCCCGCCCTTCTCATAGAGTTGAGTTATACACTTCTGTTTTATACCTTCTAATAGTGTCGTATAATTTTATTCCTCTAAGTCACCGTATCTGTGTAGATACATACTAGATACTCTATATGTACACCTTAATAACCAACATACAATACACAAGCACAAGGTCATTTTTCCTCAAGTCTAATACCCCACTAAAGAGAACTTTTGAAATAGTCTGCATTGAATGATGTTTAGCAGGGATCTCATATAAGGTATCCTAGACTTCTGTCACACTGAAAGGAATGACCTCTATAACCTATCGAACCTATTGAACTTTAAAACTTTGTAAGCTAGAACAGTGAACATTTCCATACTCTACGCCTTTGTCACTTTGTCTCTTGTGTCACTTTGTCACTTGTGTCACTTTGTCACTTGTGTCACTTTGAGACTTCATAACTTAGAACGTTGCACACGTTGCAAACTTTGAAACATGAGAACGGTACACACTTGATCACTTTGACAAACTTTGAGAACGACACACACACACACTTGATCACTTTTGCAAACTTTGAGAACGTTACACTCTTTCATGTTCTATGTATCTCTCTCCTGCCGTGAGATTAGTCAGTCCCTGAAAAACTAGATATCCCATGGCGGCTCCATGGCACGCAATTTGAATTGACCAATCAGAAGGCAGCATTCTGATGACTTCATCAACAGCGCCCCCTCGCGGCAAAATTCAAAATGCGTGCCATGGAGCTGCCTATAACTACTATCAGTTATTGGAGTGAAATCTGAAACTTTTTTGGAATAAATTCAAATTTTAACATGTTTTGTGACTTAAACATTTATTCATGAAAATCAAATGTTAAACTTTTGGGGCAAGTATTGGAAAGTACTATAAATCATTCAATATGTGTAGTAGGAGGCTGTTATTTGGTATCAATTAAGTGAAATTTGTAACTTTCATGGAATAAATTCAAATTTTAACATGTTTTGTGACATAAACTTTTATTCATGAAAATCGAAGGTTAAAGTTTTGAGGCAAGTGCCCGTAAGCACGTACGAGGGCATAGGTCGTTCTTTCTCCCAACTTATAAATTGACTGCTACTTTTTCTGTCGCTACGACCTCTACGACTGTCACCTGCGGTGAAAAACGCCAAGGACGCACGATTTAAAAATCTGGTTGTGACTAAGAATTAAAGAAATATATAATATATATATATATAAATCAAGAACTTACGGTGATAATTTGGTATATCTACAGGAACCATATAAGCTCTATGTTCTGAAGACACCCAACAAACCCACTGTTCACCATCATCTTTGTGAATAAATTGAAATTTTTTTCCGTTAATATGTACTGGTGTTGGATGGTTTTTCATACTCTCCTTGTAATTTGTCAGTAAATCGGTTGGAACCTACGAAGAGGAAGAAAAGTATGTTAATGAATTTTTATTCTTAAATGTTTCGTGGCTGATTTGTGCCATTTCGTTGTTTCAACCTTTTCGCCCCGAAAGATCGAAATTGTATTTCTCTTAATTGTCGACGTTTTATTGTTTCGCCCGCAAAGGACGAGATTTAGTACTTCTTATTTGGCGACCTTTCCTTGTTTTGCCCTGAAATATTTTCAGTTAGGAGAAATAAAATCTCGAACTTTCGGTGTCAAACAACGAAAGGTCGCCAATTAAGAAGTGCTAAATCTCGTCCTTTCGGGGCGAAGCAAGGAAAGGTCGCCAGTCAACAAGTACTAAATATCGTCCTTTCAGGGCGAAACAACGAAAGATAGTCAATTAAGAAAAATAACATTTCGACTTTTCGGGGCGAAACAAAGTAAGATCGCCATTTAAGAAGCACTGGGTCTCTTTCATTTTGGTCCGAAACAACGAAAGGTTGACGAGTAAGAGACCTAAAATCTCGACCTTTTACGGCGGAACAACGAAAGGTTGACGAGTAAGAGACATAAAATCTCGACCTTTTACGGCGGAACAACGAAAGGTTGACGAGTAAGAGACATAAAATATCGACCTTTTACGGCGGAACAACGAAAGATCGCCAATTAAGAAGTACTTACTCTCGTCCTTTCGATGAAACAAAGAAAGGTCGACGATTAAAAATCTAGACCTTTTAGGCCGAAACAACGAAAGGTCAATATTTTTATGCGAAATGACGATATTTTGGGATCGCTAATTAATGACCAACATTGTTATCATTTCGCGACCAATACTGTTATCATTTCGTGAAACAATTCTCGTCCTTTCTGTCCAAAACAATGAAAGGTCGCCATTTAAGAGAAATAAAATGTCCTTTGGGGTGAAACAACGAAAGGTCACCAATTAAGAAGTACTAAATATCGTCCTTTCAAGGAGAAAGGTCGACAATTAAGAATATTGAATGTCGTCCTTTCGGGGCGAAAGGTCGAAACAATGAAATGGTGTCGATTTCTTAATACTGAAAAAAAAATTATCAGTCGATTTTTTAAAAATAAAAATGAAAAATCCCCAGTGACTTGGCTGCTGTATATTTTTGATATCTCTATTTACTTAGATTTCGTCACGTATCTTGGGTGGTATAAACGCTTTAACTGAACGCGATCAATGTGGTAATAGACAAGCGCGTTGGTAATTAACATAGGCGACGCATCAAACTCTTTTAAAATGGATCTAAGCCTCAATTGACCGGGTATTGCTTATGATTTTCTAATAATATTTCATTTATGTCTAAAAGTACTATCCAAGGAAATATTTTTTTACATTTCTTTCCATTTAATCAGTATCTTCATTAATAGTCTGCGTAATGTAATAAATTCCACATTTTGTTGTAAATTAAAAACAATGACTTTTTTCGGTAGCAGCTAGATTCTATATGCGTAATTAACGGTAAATTGTCCGGTAAGAATCGCGGGAACACTTTGAGATCGACAATAACAAATGCATGCACACGCGTGCGACACAAATAGATATAGTAAGAATACCTTAATCCTTTATGTATTTTATCTTCTATACAATTATTCATAAAACATAACTGATAAACTTAGTGCAAGTTTTATTTTGCAAAGAGAAAACGTTGCATTTTTCTGTGAACTTTTTTGTTTTAAATATATGATTAAAAGTAAACAAATAAAAGATAACAAATTTTCAATCTGAATTTGTAGTTGATCACGGGTATATCTCGTATCAGATTTAAGTGGATTGAAGTTCTCTTCCATGTTCCAACAACAAGTAGTCTGTAGTATTCACTATATTCAAGAACACATATAAATTAAACATTGTAGGGATTCGGTAGTCAGCCATCTTGAATCTTATACCAACTGGTTAGAGAAGGCAAGTTTCCCTTTGCGTTTTATCTTCTTCGATCAAGCTATTGCTCAGAATTATTCTTAATATATCTATTTATTCATTTTTGTTTAATTATTTTTTTTAAATCAACATGTCGCCTGTCACTTCGATTCTAGTGGATCGTAAATATAAAAATCCATATCATGCGATGTTTTTTTTTTTTCACTTAAAGACCGGTAAAATTTGAATTTCGTGTGTTCTAAAAATTACGACTCTGCTACAGCTTACACAGACATAATCGCAAATAGTAAAATAAAGGTAATATTATTGAAATATCATTGATCTTTATAGTTCTTCATTTTCAAATCTATAAATGAAACTATAGAATTGAATACATAATCAGTTTATATCACAAAATATTCCTATTACCTGATGAAAAGCTTGACCAATGGAAATTTATTATACTACCGAGTTATATAAAAAATACAGTGGAAAAGTCCATTTTAGCATCTAAACTGTATCGATTTACACTTACTTGTAAGTCTGAGCTATGCGCACAACATTGTCCATTATCGGCTATAAGTGCACTTTTGGCAACTTTTTTCGTTCTATCTGCTACATCGCTATCGAAAACATCTAACCATTGTTCCCAACCTGACATTATGAACAAATCCTTAAGCAATTCCTTGTCGATTCACCTCAAACTACAATGCGTAATGATGGACGTATATATAAATGAGTAGTCGTGATAAATGTTGTACGTGATAAAAACCCTATCCGTCAACCGACGCCTTTAATTCACCTCTCACTTCAGTAATTTGAATATAGATGTTATCGGAATCTCTCTATAATGTACATACGTTTAATATCTTGATGGATTTAAAAGAGGTGGAGTAAAAGTTCGTAAATGATAAAAGGGATTACGGGAAGTGATAATCATGAATATTCATTATTTGGAACACGGAAGGATAGACTCGAAAATTACCATAACAGAAGGTAGCTTACAAAACATTACATAGCGGTAGGGATGTCGGCCCCGGATAATACAGATCCTGGTTGAATCTCTCTCTCTCTCTCTCTCTCTCTCTCTCTCTCTCTCTCTCTCTCTCTCTCTCTCTCTCTCTCTCTCTCTCTCTCTCTCTCTCTCTCTCTCTCTCTCTCTGTATAATTGTGATGCAATGCATACATCATCATTATCATCATCAAAAGCAGACTGAGGATTCAAAGTTTTAGTGGGTGTAAATTTAAAACTTATACACCGAGCTGGACGAGGCGCGAAAATTTTGGGAAATCTGTTTTTGATTTTCTAACTTTTTATAGAAAAATCAAAGGATTTACACCTTTTTTATCAACTTTAGTGGCACGCTCTCCCTGATTACTGCACATAACTTTAAGTGTTGCATTAATTGTGAGGCAATATTTCATTAGTGGTCGTGTATTACGCATCTAATAAAAACATTTTTTTTTAATTTGGAAGCCCGTAGAAGCATTTTATCTGCGTCCAGACGCGAAAATACGTCTACTAATCCACTAGTTAATCACATTGATTACCCATCCCAAAAGAACTTCGACTGGATCAGTAAAAATAGTAAAAACTAAAATCGTGGCAGAATTCGGGCCTAGTGTCCTCCAGACAATGAATTAAGACCTCTTTATCTTTAAAAATATTTTGTTGATAGATAAATTTGGAAAGCCAAATGAGGTTTTATCTAGCTTCCAGACACAAAATCATCTTTTCCCCATGGTCCAGCTGGGTATGCTTCTCAGAAATGTCTAAAACCCATATAATTCATTATCACATTGCGACTCGTTTTTTTTATTCCGGTCAAATATTTCATTAAATTGACAGACTTATCAGGAATTTTCAAAGAGGGGCCGTAATTTTTTTTTTTTTGGGGGGGGGAGGATGGGGCAAAAAGCAATACACGTGAAAATGGTGTGTTCATTCTATGTTAAGAATTGAAGATCTTCGATGATTAAATTTTCAGATCTTTAGCTGATAATCACACAGAGGACAACCGTGTACATTTTGATCCAATGCTGTTTTTTCACAAATAAATTTTCATATTCATACATGCTGAAAAACATGTGCATGGCGATGTGCGAACATTTTAGCAGACTTAATTTAAAATCTCTGGATAGCCATTTCTGGATACCAGACGTGATGATAATTAATATATTGTAAAAATGTGGGCCTATGTGAAAAATGTGGGGTCGCTTACCCTGGTTTATATGCCTATATGCTTTTTTTCACAATCGAGAATTGTAATCCGGTCCACAATCGATGTTGCTACGTTATTGTTTTGTCAAACTTATATTTGTAAAGTAAAAAACCCGAGTATTTCCGAGTAACAAATAATGAATATTCATAACAGTAATATTCCGATCCATTAGCACTTCCTGCCCAAGTGCATATATACATATACGGAAGTAATGAAATGATGCATTAGAGTACCCTGTCCCGAGTTCATCATTGACACACCCATGGTTGTACACAAGATTCCATTTGACAAACAGCCTTGAGCTGAGCCAGTGATTTGAAGATTTTTTTTTATTTAACAACATAAAAAGAAGTACAGTGGGACCTTGGACCACCTTGCTTAGGAAACCACCTCATTTCAGACCACAAGTTTTCAGTCACGTCACGCACTTGATAATATCTAATAAGTAGAAAACCTCAGGTAGGAGACCACCTCACTAATCCGACCACTTGGAGTCAGTCAGTTAAGTGGTCTTTATAGTAAGGTTCCACTGTACATTTACATTTTTGTAATTTTAGCTTGTTAGGCATCCAATGATCTACAATATAATGTTTAATATGAGAAATATGACCTAGATATCAGCCAATTCTTACACAAGATAATTTAAGAATACTAAGTCTACTAAAAATAATATACTTTGATAGGCAATTTGCCTTTTTATTCTGACGCTGATATAACTACAAAGGCGTCGGAACCGGGGGGCTAGGGGGGGCTAAGATCCCCCCCACTTTTTTGGCAAAGATAGAAATATGTGTTGAAAATTAAGACTTAGCGCCTAGATGTTTCTGGCGTGTGTGTGTTTTAAGTTGGTTTAGCCCCCCCCCTTCCGACAGTGTTGAACTATACTATATAAATAATACATAGGTAAACCTATGGAGAGGGCGAAGGCATTCATCAATAGTTTTACATGTTCGTTAATCCCTTTGCCGGGGGCAACACGACAGAATCACCAAAGGCAAAGAGATTAATATTCAGTGTTTTTATCACGTAAATGTCCCGGTTATTCACTCATTGTTTTAAATAAAATATTGATTGACTGACTGTTTCTTCTGTGCTAAAACTTAAATAGAATCTATGTGGTATTTAAATGCACAAACATGTTTTATGCTATATATTTCTCTCTATCCCAGCATATCCATAATTTTGTGTAGTTCACATTACCAGAATAATGGAGGCGCTTCGTGATCGGGTTCGATGTACAACTCTGGTCGTTATGGCCTTTTCTCGGTCTGCAAAACGTTTGCTAGTACGGTAGTTTATTACTTTGTTTGTTATGCACTTTAAAAGTAATGACTTTGCATTTCCGACATTTTGTTTCTGTCACGCGCAAATTCCCGATGTGAGCAGAATTTTTTCCATTAGTAGTACAGGTCCCCGGATGTAGTGGGAATTAAAAAATGTGAGCTTCTCTACATATATGAGGGCTTCGCCCTCTATAACTAACACCATTTTCTATAGCTTTCTAGTATGCTAAGTAACCCGTTTCTTTTAAACGAATTGATCTCTTATATTCATTGAAAATTTGTAAAATTTATGCACAATTGTATGAACATCTATACACATATACATCTGTTTATTCATGAAAACAACAAACGTACTGAAAGTAACTGACGAGCGAAATTTACAATGTCAATCCCATCATTGTTCATAGTAAATAATTACTGCAAAGTAAAGTGGTCGCTTCTCAGAAATAGACTAAAACCAGATGAAAATTAATATACATGTATATTTTCTTAGTAGGAATTTTGACAAGAATTGACGATACTTTGTCGTTGGTATTTGAAAACATAAAAAAAACTATCAGGAAAATGGCGTTTGTGGACTCACTTTCTTGTGAAGGGACCAAAAATAACATTTATTTACGCCTTGTTTTCTATTACATTATGATACATATTGTAAAAGTTAAATTACGTCTCAAACAGCATTAATAACCGCTAATGGCGGTCTATTGGTAGATCGTTGGACTAGCCCCTTTGTACTCTTGTACACGAATATAAATTATAAAACTAATATTTTAATAAAAAAAACGAAAGGTGTCGATTATATCAGTAATCTGAGCCCTTATTTTGCATTATAAAACTGGGTTGCCATGGATAACGGGGTTATATTTCAGATAAATTTTATAATAATGAGTAACGGAAAGTGATAAACTACAATACTACCTCGGAAACCTTGTGGTAAATGGAAAATTGGTAACATGAATAAAAAAATGGAAATTTCCGATCTCGATTATTAAAACTATCTAGGCAAAACTCTCAAGGAATGGAATTGTAACATTTAAGTTTTATAATTTATGGCATTGATAAATATCTATAACAATACTGTTTTAGATCTTTTTCAATTCTCTGAATTTTAAAACTTTAATGTAACACAAGTATATTTATACTGTCATTAATTTCCTGCTTGATATATGACGAAGTAGAAAAGGGATCATTATGTTATAACATAGTTACATGTATATCATAGACCATCAAATCAAAGAGGCAAATACATTTTAGGATTGACAGAGTTATCGCTCTTTGCCGGTATATTTACAAACAAAACGAGTCTAAATTAAATCAAAACAGAGGTGACAGACTTCTTGTCGAAACCAAAATATTAAAGCTTCAGCAACAGGAGTAATTTACCTGTACAACCTACCTTTTTAAAACAGTATTGGTTTTGTCAGAATCCAGATATGCAACTTTACCTTGATATACATATAACATGCTTTTTGTGCGGTCTGGGCCCGAAGTCACCAAATTTATTCAATACTCAGCTCAACGAAAGTTTTATGATTTTAAGGTAAAGTTTATTTTGTAACTAAACATGTGTGCAAATAATCATCAAAATTATTGCTCACAGGAATAAAACTTCAGAAATATTAAAAATTATTTGAATAAGTACTCAAATTTTGAATACCGAATTCAATGTATTTATTATTTTTTTACAGGGAAATCATAAGTTTGACGTAAAATTTTATATGTGAATGACGAAAAATAATATGTTTCATAACCACCCAAACACCCAAATTTTACAAATCATTATATAGTCAAAATAATGAAAAGAAAGTTGAGCTTGAATGACTATTGGTGGCTTCGGGCCCCGATCCGGTTTTGTGATTTAATTTGGAGTAATAAAACACACGAGGCAAGTTAATCCGAATAATTCAGCCGTTGTATTCCGTTCACTACGATCACATAATTAATTTCTCGAGCCGGCCTGGCTCAGTCGGAAGCGCGCTTGGCTCCTGATCGTGAAGTCCAGCCGGCGGCAGGCTGGTTTCCTGTCATTCGGAAGAGACAGTAAAAACCGAGGTCAAGTGTTACAGGAGGTGTCGAAACGTTAAAGAACACTCACTGCTCAATGGCCGTAAGTTCCGAGCATATGCCAAAATTCGAAGCCCATCACCAGCATTTGATCACGTTTCCATATGAGTGAAAGATTCTTGAGTAGGACGTTAAACAACAATAAATTAACAAAAAAAAAAAACGAAAGATGTAAAGAAACGGAAACGTAGCGGGCCCTCTAAAACAAGGGCAACTGTGCCCTAGATTACTAGAAATAGACTTGTACAAGATGTGCTGGTTCTCGATCGAACTGTTTATCAATGAGAGTTTGTTTTGGTTCTCATGCACTCGTTTTCGACGTCTGTACCAATTGTAACGAGGATTCGTTCCTCATGTATTCATTTGGACTTGACTGTGGACTCACGGCGGATGTGACCGGTCGACAGGGGATGCTCACTCCTCCATGGCACCTGATCCCACCTCTTGGTTTCCAGAGGTCCATGTTTGTCCATTATTGTCGGATTTGTATCTGTGTCCTGGACATCCTAAAGATTTATACTTTGGTATCTGAAATGTTTTATATTTCGATATCTCTTCATCACCATACCATTTTTTAAGTTTATTGTTATATCATCTTGCTGGGTGTTTCCCGTGATTAATGAAGTTTATGCCATTAAACATTAATTTAGTACAGAAAAGTTTATTTCTGAACATTATTCTCGGACTGCGACTTTATATGCAACTTAAATCTTGCTCAAATTGAGTGATATTTTCACACGCTAAAAGGTATAAGTGAGTTATATATCGAAGATCAAAACGGTGACCTGTCCTTTATCATAATTCAACGTTATATAATGCTGAATGCTTTCTACTCCTGGCGATATATATATATAATTAAGAGTTGTCGTTCGTTGACCGTAAGTTCCCCGGATTTACACCAACCTACAATAGTCTCACTTTTACATATTATCTTCAAATACAGCATGTCAATGAAAAAATGTACATGTTGTTATGACATAAGGGTCTGTCTGTTGACATGTCAGACATGTTGTTACATATTTTGTGAGGTTGACATATTTTGTGACAAAGGGTCTGTACATGTTGTTGACATTTTGTGATGTCTGTTCATGTTGACATCTGTACATGTTGACATATTTTGTAGGGTCAGTACATGTTGTTGACATTTTTGTGAGGTCAGTACATGTTGTTGACATTTTGTGAGGTCAGTACATGTTGTTGACATATTTTGTGAGGTCAGTACATGTTGTTGACATATTTTGTGAGGTCAGTACATGTTGTTGACATATTTTGTGAGGTCAGTACATGTTGTTGACATATTTTGTGAGGTCAGTAAGGTTCAGTACAGGTGTTGTTGTTGACATATTTTGTGAGGTCTCTACATGTTGTTGACATATTTTGTGATCTGTACACATTTTGGTAGGTCAGTACTGTGACATACTGTGCATGTTGTATTCTGTGACATCTGACATATTTTGTGATGTCTGTTCATGTTGACATCTGTACATGTTGACATATTTTGTAGGGTTTGTACATGTTGACATTTTGTGAGGTCTACAGTACATGACATCTGTGCATGTGACATATTTTTTGATGTGAGTTGTCTGTACAGTACATGTTGTTGACATATTTTGTGAGGTCTCTACATGTTGACATCTGTACATGTTGATATTCTGTGACATCTGTGCATGTTGTTGACATATTTTGTGATGTCTGTTCATGTTGACATCTGTACATGTTGACATATTTTGTGACATCTGTGCATGTTGTTGACATATTTTGTGATGTCTGTGCATGTTGTTCACATATTTTGTGATGTACATGTTACATGTTTTTGGATCTGCACATGTTGATGACATATATATTTTTGTCTGGTATATCTGTACATGTTGACATCTATGCATTTTGTTTACATACTTTGTGAGGTCTTTACATGTTGACATCTGTTACATTTTTGATATATTTTTAATGTCTGTACATGTTTCTGCATATGATCTGGTACATGTTGACATCTATACATGTTGCTGTACATGTTGATATATTTTTTCTGTGTTTATACATACTTTGTGAGGTCTTTGTGAGGTCTTTACATGTTGACATATTTTGTGACATCTCTTTATGTTGTTGACATATTTTGTGACATCTGTACATGTTGATATATTTTGAGGTCTGTACAGGTTGATACCTGTACATGTTGAGATCTGTACATATTGTTGACACATTTTGTGAAGTCTGTACATGTTGTTGACATATTTTGTGAGGTCTGTACAGATTGTCATTTGTACATGTTGACATCTGTGCATATACAGTTAATTTTCATGAACAAACTGGTTAACCAGTTTATCATCAAATAACTCAGTACCTGTTACTTCGGTACCTGCTGCTTATTTTACACTGAAGTAATATTTTGAATGGATACCACTGTTTAGATTCTAAACTCTTCAAAAGCTAAGATAGTCATCTTTTTACATTTGATTCTCTTAGACGGATTTGGGATTATTTTTAAGGTTTGCTGTCTTTTTTTATTACTGATGCCAATGTTTGTTTCGGAACCGATTAAGTGTTATTGACAGAAGCGAACGTCTTGAGCATTTGTTTTGACCTTTTTTGTGTTCAAAATCATCACTATGTTTATTATATTAAAAAATATTTAGCACAATCAGGGAATTAGGGTGCACTTCTACATGTTATCAGATAATGTGATGAATACATAAATCTTTAATACATTCCTATTTAAACGCGTTTTGGCCTCTTTTGTAAAACTATAACTTTGGTATTGTTGATAATATTTATAATTACTGGGTCGTTTCCATTACAGGTGGACCGTGTGAGTACCTGGGATTTCGGTACCAGCCGATTACTTTATATATATATATATATATATATATATATATATATATATATATATATATATATATATATATATATATATATATATATATATCGAATTGTAGTTCAACTGATGAAGTATTATTGACAGAAACGATCGTCTTGAACATTTGTTTTGGTCTTTGATAATATTTCAAGGCAAACAAACCATAACATTTGATGAACAAAGACGATGTACGGTACAAATATTATTTAGTATTTATCATATAACATATCTGGCGTATATATTGCATTTTGTTTTAGTAATAAATGAAAAAAAAATCAGCGGGTTTTGATAACAAATTATATTTCGATGCCCCTCAAATTCCAAATTCCTTAATGGCCAAAGTGCTGACATTGCTTATTTTGTAAGATTTTTCAACAAAATACAGTCTGCAAATATTTCATGCTTTCATCACCTGAGAAAAAATCCCTGTCAAGTTTGGTTAAAATTAGTCCATTGGTTCTTGAGAAGAAGTAGAAAAATGTCTAAAATTTGACAAAAAACATATTTTCTGTTTACTTTGGTGTCTGCTACCTTCACCTTTGACCCCATGACCTTGGAATTTTGTCATAATGATACTTAGATAATTCATGACAACTTTCTCTTATATCTTTGCATACAAAAGGTCAATCAGTTTTGAGTTATTAATGCATATGTATAGAACCTCTTGAATGACCTCTTTGGCAGCTGCCCTTTATACAGAAGTGATACAAGTTCGACTGTACTTCAAAATCTGTTTTCACTAATGTCATCAAACCTTAAATCCTCATCTAACTTCAACTGTATCACGTGTATGTAAAAGAGTGTAGTTCAAAATCATTTCATTTTCATTTATGATATTTACTTTAGAATAGAAAATGTACTTAAAAAATTAAAAGTTTTCAGGTTTCTCATTTATATTTATGAATATGCATATACAGTAAGCCAATGGCAGTACAAAAGCATGTGTAATTTTGTATTGAGGAATTGATATCACATAATGACATACAGCATACGTAAAAAAGAATGAGAAACTAAATGTGGACTATAGATCTACATAACCATAATATAAGTTATACATACAATATACTATAGTATGCAGCTGATTTCGTCATTAACCAAACTAGTGATTAGGATAAGAATAATTTTAATGCATTTTGTGTAAACAGTTGTAATATTAACTTAATATTTCCTGTTTTGTAAAATTATATTTTCAAATCATATGCTTGCGAAAATATGAACTACTATTGGCGCATGGTTTGTATTTGTACCTTACTATACTAACTGTGGTGGATTCTGTGATGCTGCGTTTAGGTATGTAGGTCGTTTAGGGTGTATCCAACCGACCTTGATTGCGTTGCAGGTAATTGTTGTTTGTGACCTTCATCAAAACTATGACCTTCACGTGAACTCGCAAAGTGTGGAAAACAGCTCGTGTGGATGTTTTTCTTGATCAACGGTTGTTTTGCTTGCCGCAGTCATCTACATGTACAAATGTATATTTACAACCATAGATTGTTCAGAGAATCATGTTCTTAACCGCCATATATAACAAAGTATTATCTCTAGTATCTGGGATACGTTGCAGACGTACTTTCGCAGTCACTCCAAGCATGAATAACAGGAGTTGGGAATAATGCTTCTCTAATGGCTCTGCTATCTAGTCTCGAAATTTCCGCAACTTTAAATCTCTATTTGATCTGTCTGTTTGTGAATGGAAATATATATCTATCATTTCTTGTTTCTTGTGGTAAATCAAGAGAACAAAATCATCCGCTTCTGTACTTATTTCTCCTCCGTATCTTGCAAAACGAACGACACATTTCTGACCTAAACACTTTTCAAACTTGGTTTGACCAGGATGGGCCATTTGGTTTAAATGAAGCAGTCAGTTTGTAAACGGCCTATTCAAAGAAGTTTGGGATATAGTTCACAAAGACATGTTATATATCCTGATTCTCTGTGTATATTGCGGTTGTAATTCCACAGCTCATAGGTATAGTATAGCTCATTTTGATGAGGATAAGAGTAAAGGAATGCAATAAATATCCTTCCAGATGAGCCATACCGAGATATGACTTTTCTCCAAGTAATAATCTGTATGTGACTCAATGGGGTTGAATACTTGTTAATAATGGTTTAAAGCTAATTTTAAGAGATCTGGATGCAGTACCTCAGAACGTACTAAAGTTCTTAAAAGTTTGTAGGGTACAAAAATCAAGACCTCTTCCAGAAATTCAAGTGGCGATAACGGTTGCACTTGTTGCAAAAATGGACTGAAATGTGTAATGGCCTGTGAAGAAAGGGAGTCTTCTAGAATTTTTAAGTGACCATGAAGAAAGTTTCACAAAAAAAAGACAATACATGTAATACAACCCTTTTACACAAAATACAACAATACGTTTATCATTACCTTTATTTCAATTTTTCTAGTTTATTTCAACTTTCAATAAGAACAGGTGTTACAAAGGAATGCAGTGGAAACGTTATTTCTAGATTTTACTGATACGAAAAACTGACACAATTAATTGATATTTAAAAAATAACAATCATTATTTAACAAATTATCACCTTCATTTAATGCCGTTATCATTCTATGCAAGAATATTCTTATTTATATCAATATCATTAACAATACCAAAGTTATAGTTTTACAAAAGAGGCCAAAACAAATGCTCAAGACGATCGTTTCTGCCAATAAGACTTCATCAGTTGAGTTTGAATTTTATAATACACGTATATTTCCGAAAGAAACAAAAGGTATCACACAAGGTGAAATAATAAATCTAAATGTTTTACCAAATCTGTTTAAGACTACCGACTGTAAGACTGAATATCTTAGCTTTGAGGACTACACTTTATGTCTCCCTTGCAGGTGTCATGTCTTCCTCGCGTTCGTCATGTCTCCCTAATGCGAGAACTCTTGCAACTTATTCGACAGTCTTTATTGATTCTGTATTTCGGTATAATAAACAATTGATGGCCTGGTTGTACGGAGACACGAGGATTTCTTTACCTAATGCAAGTCATATTCTCCTCGGGCTCAACCAGGGTAATGAATGTATTATATTACTCTCTATATATAAAACAACATAAACTGCCAAAGAAATAACATAGACTTCTCTTAACTATGATATTCACAGTTATTATTTGAATACAATTACAATATTTTTATTGACGATGCCCACCTCTTTCGATCCGCATATATGTATCGGTTTTAATTATTAATGAAACATTTTTTCTGTTAACGTATAAGGGATAAGATATTTAAAATTTAACAAGCTTATCCATAAAGCTATAAAAACACATATAACAAAGGAATTATTTTCAGGAGATTCAGGAGACAACATACAAATCTGGTAAACATTGGAAAAACACGGACCCATGAAAAGCAATATATTCGGAATAAGGTGTCGTGGAGGTGTTACCATCCCCTGTTGACTGATTACACCCACTATGAGTCCAGAGTCAATTTGAAATGAAAAAATAAGGTATGAATCCCAATCACAATCGATACAGGACAATTCAGCAACCACTATCGAACAGACAATTTAACCTTTCACTTGGTGTACGGTAACAAACATGGTCAATATACCGACCTTAAAATTTTCGAAAAGTTAACAATAAATGTGATTCCTTTAACAAAAATTATCAGTGACTGGTTTGCATTGTTGTTAATTTGCCTCTCGAAGACGATACACACACACACACACACACACACACATATATATATATATATATATATATATATATATATATATATATATATATATATATATATATATATATATATATATATATATATATATCACTCCAATCATGTTACAATTTTAACGATACATATCTTAGCAATATTTAGATATGCTATAAATATTATTAACAATACTTAAGTACAAACGAAGAGTGCAGTATTTTATAAAAAAAAATTAAAATTAACTATATATCAGTACATCGCATATTGTTCATTACAATGTCCGATTTTTATTAGATACAAAAAATCTCAGATACCAAAGTATAAATTATGTGGATGTCCAGGATATAAATACAAAACCGGTAAAAAATGGACATACACAGACATCTTGAAATCAAGAGGTGGGATCAGGTGCCATGGTGGTGTAAGCATCCCCTGTGGACCGGTCACACCCACCGTGTTCACAATCAAATTAAAATGAAATACGTGAGGAACGAATCCTCGTCAAAATTGGTACAGACGTCTCAAGAACGCCATCGAACAGGAAACTCAACATTTCACTTGGTGAAACATACTTTCATACCGAGCGTAAAATTTGCGGAACGTTGACATCAAACGCGGATTTCACTATCCCTATGTAAATAATTTGTCAGTGAGTAGTTTACCCGTGTATATGAAATGTTCACATGTTGAACACGCTGTGACATATCAGATCCTTTAAGAAATATAAACTTCATATGTGGGTGATTGTCACTTAATGTAAATTCAAGTTTCAATGATATTGATAAAAGTTTCAGTTTCATAATTTTGAACATTATACAGGTGCAAGTCTGTTCGCAAAGGACTGAAATTTTCAATTCGGGTCGCCATTTTGAATAGAATAAAACATTGTTATATTTGTTTAGCCAGAATTCGGCATTATAAAGGGATGGTGCGATAGGTTTGAGGGAAACCTTAAATGGAATTGAGAAAAATTGGAAAGTGGACTTTCAAAATTATTGGCTTTAAGCGAGGTGGCAAGTGAAACGAAATGGTTTTACTGTAAATCATTATCATATCGGCATGTCTGGAGCGCACTTATTAGACAAAATTAATTTTCAATTTTCATCAAATTGTTGGTAATGAATTAAACGGTAGGACAATACAATGTGAGTTTAAAAATTTCGATTTAAAAAATGTAAAATGTAACGATTAACACAAATGTTGTGGTTTTATTGTAAATATTTGCCTATAAATCAAAATAAGTCTCTCGACACGCTCTTTATATATACCGCCTTCAGCGGCATACGACACGTGAAAAATTGAACTTTTACTCGGAGACCACTAAACGTACATTTATCTAATCCTACCCTGGACATCCTGAAGAAAAATACCTTGGTATCTAAGATTTTTGTATTAGAGATTCTCATATATCAGATCAGATTTTTCGTAATGCTGAATCGACATAAAATTAATAAAATAATACCCCACCCCCCAAAAAAAGACAAAAAAAAAAAAAAAAAAAAAAAAAAAAAAAACAATAATGAATTCAACAACTATTTTGGTACATACGCACACATTACTGAATTGATTTGACAATTCTATATCACTGGCAAACATGAATGTCTTCTCTATAGGATTTATCCAATACAATCAAGCAAGTTTAGATTTCTATTATCCTTCTTGCAGAAATATAATGGTGCTCTATATAAAATGTTACGTGCAAAATTTCATAACTTTCTATAGAAATGTGTCTGTAAGTACTGACTACCATGTTGTTGAAAGCATAGGAGCTATTCTCGATTCCATTAATATGGAAAGTCGATTGCAACAAAATGAAATAGAAAGAATGACAAATTTTATTGAATACGTGACGAAAGGTCAACATATTTACTCCGTATTCAAACTCAACTAATATATAAAAAATCTCAGATACAAAAGTATAAATCAATAGAATGTCCAGGACATAGATACAAATCCGGTAAAAATGGACAAACACGGACCTCTGGACACCAAGAGGTGGGATCAGATGCCATGGAGGAGTAAGCATCCCTGTCGACCGGTCACACCCACCGTGAGTCCACAGTCAAGTCCAATGAAATACGTGAGGAGTGAATCCTCGTCACAATTGGTACAGACGTCTCAACAACCGCTAACGAAAAGGCAACTAAACATTTCACTTAGTGAAACAGAGTAATCGCAAGCAAGACTATTATACCGACCATAAGATTTGCGGAACGTTGACATTAAACGCGGTTTTTGAAATCCCTGTGTCAATAATTTGTCAGTGAGTAGTTTACCTCTGTATATGAAATCTTCATATGTTGTACACACCCTGGCGTATCGGATCATTTGTGAAATATAAACTCCATATGCGGGTGACCGAGGAATATTACTACTTAAACTAACTGTTCATGATATTATAATGAAAGAAAAACCATTATGAACTAAACACGTTTGTTTATTGATGGCTTACAATTATAAATGACGGTGAAAATTATTGTTCATTCGAGGAAAAGTTCCAAAATATTTTTAAAATTGTTTGAGCACACACTCAACTATTGAGCACCGTACCCAATATATTCTTCGTTTTAAGGAAAACTCTTATGTGTGGCCAAAATGTTTAGATGAATAATATATTTCCTATTAAGTCAGATCCATATGTTTTATCGGCGACCAGTGTGTATAGTCAAAATAACAAGATAAAAGTTGAGCTTGAGTATTGAGTTATTTTGGCGACTTCGGGTGTATCTTATAAGGTTTTCCACATTCGTCCCATATATAATGCACGTTCATTTTCATTCAATTGTACACTGCCGTGATAATTTACGCACGTGACACTTCTTTCTTTGGAACCCAAATGACATGTCTGTCTTCCACAATAACAGAATGCTTCAGTCATTCATACAGACGTATATTTAATTTGACATTTAGGTATATCGCTAACGTTTTTGTCAATTAATAATGCTAATTTTCATACATGTGATATATGCTAAACAAACAAGAAATTAAAGACACAACGGATACAAGCACACTTCCTCTTTGGACATTTTAATTACTACAGACCCCGACGGGAAAATTAACAATCGTCAATTTTCTACATTGTTAATAGGTGTATTTCACAAATGATCCGATGTGACAGGTCATGTTCTACATATGAGCATTTAATATACAGAGGGAAACTTATAAACTGATGAGTTATCGTCACAAGGATATCGTGAATCGGCCTGATGTCAACATTACGCATATTCTACTGTCGGTATATTGGCCTTGTATTCAATAACTCTGTTTCACTAAATGAAATGTTGTGTAACCTGTTCGGTAGCGATTATTGAGTCGTTTGTACCAATTGTGACGAAGATTTATTCCTCATATATTTCATTTAAATTTGAGTGTGGACTCATGGCGGATGTGACCGATCAACAGGGGATGCTTACTGATCCCACAACCAGATTTGTATATTGTATCCTGGACATTCTTTAATACTTAGTAATATGTATACAGACACATAATCGACACAGGACAATAGTTTGCGGAACCTTATCTAATGTATAAAAAGCAGTTAAAGAGTGATCAAACCGTCTCGATTGTCTTCGGGAACTCTACTTCATTGTGGTCAGCTCATTGCTGAAGGCCTGTTCGAGTCATTGCAAATTCAGATTTAAAACTCAAATTTTGATCCCCCTAATGGGCCAATTAATAGAGGGAGAAGCCCTCATATATGTAGAAAAGCTGATATTTTCATTCCTACTACATCCGGGGACCCGTACTACTGACAAAAATTCTGCTCACATCGGGAAGTTGCGCGAGACACAAGCAAAATGTCGGAATTCCAGTGTTATAACTCAAAAGCGCATTGCAGAGGAGGTAATAAAGTACCGTACTAGCAAACGTTTTGCAGACTGAGACTAGGCCATAACGACTGGGGTTGTACATTGAACCTGATCACGAAGCGCATCCATTATTCGGATAATGTGAAGTGATAGATACCCTGGGATAGAGTAAAATAGTAAGCATAAAACATAATGTTGCATTTATTTCATGAGTAATAAATAACACATAAGATTCTATTTAAGTTTTAACACCAAGGAAACGGTCAGCCACTCAGAACAATGAGTGAATGACCGGGACACTTACATGATAAAAACACTGAACATCAATCCCTTTGGGGATCCTGTTGTGTTGCCCCCGCCAAAGGGATTAACTAAACAAGTAAAAATGTTGATGAATGCTTTCGCCCTCTCCAAGGGTTTACCTATGTATTATTATTTATATTAACATGTACCAGGTATAAAAAAAAATATTCCTTACGCATTTTCTCGTCTGCAGATGGGGGAATTTAGAACGAGCAGTAGATCTGTACATCGGAAAGCGCTTAATCCGGAAGAGAGCAAGTGGACTACAAGTTACTAGACAAAAGACATTTTCCGACTTGTTCTGAGTTTGCTCTTTTTTTTTCTCGTTGATTATCCTTTGGTGCCTCTTCCATGTTACTTTGTATTAATTATGGTAGTGATATATGTAACAATACACTGAAAATATACGATAACAATGTGCCATTTCTAATCTAACTTAGTCCGTGACAGACGGATTTTAATTAAACATTTGATATCGCAACTATTGATAATGAAAAATAGAAATTTTATACTTTCCTCATCCAGTTGCTGAACCATGGTTCAAGAAGTTGAACATTTTAACGTAAACATCGACGGTCATATCAATATTATACAGAATGGTGAAGGTCATCGAGAAAATAAAGACGTTCATCTTCAATGCCAAACTTTTCGCTGAATATTGACTGAATTTCATTTTAAGATTTTACTCAAATATCATCCCAACCCTATCACTGATCGTTCGCACAGCAGGCAATGACCTAAACACCAGATCAAAATAGGTTAACACAAATTAAGCAGGAATTAAACAATATCCGAAAAACGCTGGGCGTTCGGAATACATTAGTTAAAATGACGGAAGTTTATTGTACTTTCTGACGTCATTAGATTGTGACGTCATACCCCAGACATTTTGACGGGGTATATAATTGTGACGTCATGAAGAAAAAGTTTGCCTAATGGTGTCGTGACGGGCATTTGACGAATGGTAATTTACAATGATGACACTTATATACCGGAATAACAGGTGACATCGTATTGAAGCCCCTATCAATAAGAATGGCACTTTAAAGGAAGTTGTTTTCATTTAAAATGTCATAAGACTAATTCTAACATTTAATCAACTGATTCATATTCAGTATATACTTATCTCTATTTTTCAAATTTTAGTCGTGCCAGAAATATACCGAACCCGACGTAACTAACGTGTCACAATAGTTAACTTAAATTTTGGTGACCATATTTTATATTTCTGTGGATAATTTTTTTTTTCAAATTTATAATGTTATAATTCTAACACCTTAAGGATTATGAAAATAGTTTGGGGGTGGGGGATTACAGATTTTTGTAAATTTTCAATTTTTAGTAGAAATCAAAAATTTTTATTCTATAATTGCTATACCAATGGATGATTTATCATACGGATATAGAAAAATATACATTCAATTTTATTTTCCCTTGGTAATTTTATATGGAAAATATTTCTTTTCCTGTATTGATTCGTGTTTTTGATATATATCTATATTTGGAACAGTTAACAGAAATTAGATTGGCCTGGTTACACTTTTCAAGTAAATCCTAGATATGACTCGGAGGAGGATATTCAAAGTAATTTTTCTAGAAAATGTGCAGATAAATTTTTTTTCCACATTTGACATTTCAATAGAGATCAAACTGAAGTATTAATAAAAATGAAGAAAATTGAATTTGTGAGTCAGTTGTTTGATACCTCCTTAGATAGATATTTAGGAGCGATATGATCAACAATAATACAACTACTATAACACCATTAACAACATGAACAACAACAGCAGCAGCAGCAGCAGCAGAAACTACTACTACTACTACAACTGATGATGATGATGATGATGATGATGATGATCAACATCATTATCATCATATGGGATGTCATTTGGCTACATGTATAATTGTTGTCGCCTCCTGACTTATCAAACCACTTGTACTGTACAACATCCTACTCCAGAAGCGGAGTCGATCTGATGATGATCCTAAAGATTAGTCATTTAAACGACAAAATTTGTCCTCCTATTACCTTGCATACCCATATCATACCGATTATTTCTTTGGAGCAAAAAGAAAAAGAAATTTTAATTGACGTATAAGACAAACGTTCATGTATAAAAAGTTATATATGTACCGTATAGTTGCTTAATGTCACGGGGAGAAAATTTCACGTTTTTATGAGTTGATCTTATTCACGGGTATTAATTTTCGCGCAAGATAGGTTTGGAATTATTTTTCTAATACTTCATAAGTGTAAGGTAAAATATTTACGGGTATTTAATTTCACGGAATTTTCCATTTCCGCGGATACAGCGAAATTAAATCCCCGCGAATAAAAGCAACTATACAGTATATAATGTCCCCTTTCTATTTATCAACTATTACTTCCCGTTAATTCCAAGTTCTCATAAAATTATCTATTTTATTGTTTTTCACAGCATTTTTTTTTTAACTTTGTAGTGAAATTGAATAAGAATTAGCCTAAATCAATCGATGTAGATGAAAAATTTTCTATTTTTTAAACAATTAAATATGAAATATTTTGCATACAATATTAGAAAATTAATCGGTATATTTGTCCAGGAAAAAGATTATCCAAATATAATATTTCTAACAATAAAGTCTCAAATGTAATGTGAGTAATGTTCATACATTTTTTCTGTACGCAGTTGATGTTTATTTGCATATAAGGTCGTTGCATTTATATTATAAACACAATACCAAAGTTATAATGCCCATGACGATCGTTTCAGACAATAAGACTTCATCAGTTGAGCTCAAATTTAAAAAAGATTTTCTAAAGGGAAAGTGGTATCACACAAGGTCATATAATAAATGTTAATGCATAGCGAAATCCGTCTAAGAGTAACAATTTACTTAGTTAATTACTTAGTGGTAACACCTAATGCGCAGATCTAAATTTAAACTCTTAAAATAGTATGGTAATGAAGAGAAATTATTAAAGAGGTTGCTGGAACACCAAACAAACTGTTCATGATCAATAAATAGCCTTATCGAGATCCAGCATTCCATGAATAACTCTTATGTTGCATCCATTAAGCCTTGATCAGGACTTACCATAATGTGTTACGATGAAATTAGCAACATGTTTGTATTAATTGCAATCTAAAAAATCAAAAACGAAAAAATCAGATTTTGACAAGAACCGTTGTATTTGATTTAAAGTAGGCTATATATTAGTATGATAAATATAACTCTATTTAAAAACTATCCAAAGTTATCCATGACAATAGGATTCTTCTTTATCGTCAGTTTTGAATTATACCACACAGGTGTAAGTGTGGTCTCAGCTGTTGTTTCATAAAATGTTTTTGTTACGAACATTACTGAGATCACCTGTCACAACATGGCCCGATACATGGGCTCAGATTTAGAGCAGGTGCAATATGAAGATTTCTGGGAAATGCTGGGAAAATCGAGTAGCTGCAGACTTGCCTTGTAATTGAATTTCGAAGCAACTGAACACGTAGAGCAATAGGAAATGCATTGCGACTCCTTGTACTGGAAGTATGGAGGGATCTTACTTTGGATGGATTAGGCAATTGCCCACGGTAACCCTCCAAATGGGTTACATGTGTTCAAATATTGTTACTGTGCGCTAACCTCGATGGTTTTGTGAATTTAAATTTAAATCTATCATATCATCAAACCTAACTGTAAAGTGTATTACAGTTTCCAGTTTCCAGGTCACGCATCTAAAGTTATTCATGCTGACATGGTGGCAGCACTAGGGGAGGCAGCACCTTCATGCACTACGATAAAAGGTCGGTGGAAGAATTTAAGCGTAGCAGGCAGATCCTTTACGGCTTTAGGTTGACTCCGTCCTGGTAGGCCTGTTACCGTGGCAACCACTAAAATGGTTACGGAAGTCCATGATATTGTTATGGGTGACACCATGTACACTTAAGGTAAAAGAATATTTAGACATGATGACGTCATATAGGCTATACATTGGAGGATATTCTGGGCAGTCAAGAAATACACTTAATTTGGTATTGAGGCTCTTAAACATTGTTCTAAACAAACTTGTATAGACACTGTTTGAGATTATGTTGACAAAATTATGCTATACGTCTCACAAAGACAAATCCTTACATATGAGGTTCAACATTTATCAATCAACACTCGTAAATGAAAATGTGTTTCTTCCCAAGACCAAAACCATTTAATATGATAAAAAACCTCATCTGAAAACCTTCTTGATCATATCCAAATGGTTTTTGTTTTTAAACTATTAATGTGCAAACCTGACATGCTTGAAAAGTAATCTAGATTATGAAGAGGAGGAGGAAAAAGTGACTCTTTGGAACCATCAAGAATTAGGAATGTTCAGTTTCGTCTGCATACTGATTTATCTTATGGTCTAAATTACCAAATAATATA
Organism: Atrina japonica; assembly: GCA_030159075.1. Lineage (NCBI taxonomy): Eukaryota > Metazoa > Mollusca > Bivalvia > Pterioida > Pinnidae > Atrina > Atrina japonica. The sequence continues at coordinate 513,597 of BROG01000082.1, forward strand.
ACTACATGTGTATTATATATATTTATTGCTTTTCATAATAAATATTATAAACATAATACCAAAGTTATAATGCTCAATAATTGAGAGAATTTCTGTGTACCATAGGGATAGGTAAGGCGCGACCTGGTCGCCTTGACGACAACCCCGTTTGGTAGATAATATTTGTTCTGATTTAACAAAAAAAGTACTATAGAGTGAATCTTTTTTGTCGGTTTTAAGAGTTTTCACCCATGTAATTATATTATCACTGAATTAAACGTTTGCATATGAAATACTATACAACAGAATCAGGGTTTATTTTAAGTTGTAAGCCATCAAGTCACGAATAAATCGTGTGTTTTCTTTATAGTATCCTGTAATAAATCCATTGACTATTTGAAATGGGGTGATCTACGATTTTATAAATTAATGAACTTGTCTAACAGATACCAAAACAAATTTTTCAAAAACATTTTGGAAACTAATTGGTCTCTAATCCCCTAGGTATTGTCGTTTTTTTTCACCCTTAAGGAGGCTTGTGATAAGATTCTGCGTTATGGGGATACCTTTATTTTCAAAAACTGTATGTATAGCATACCAAATTGCTTTCTTAAATTAAAGCCAAAAACCGATTCCTTGGTTTTGATAAATGGAACAATGACTCCTTCCGGACACCTGATCCCATCCTGCTTGGGATTGGCATTTGTCCTTTATGTTCTATTTTGAATAGTGTTTTACGCCACACTCAACAATTGTTCAGTTATATGGTGGTGGTTAGTTTTTAATGGTGGACGAGACAACCCAGTTATAATGTACCCGGGAACAGACCACCGGCCTTCCAAAAGTAAACTGGCAAACTTTCTCACAAAACATCGACTTAGATTTCAGTGGGACTCGAAGTGGGAAACTTCATGGTTTAAAGCGCGATGTTCTTACCACTCGATTACGGTGACGCCGTCCTTCATTTTGACACTATTTGTATATCTAATCATTTTATAATGGACTGAGTGTTTCGATTATCCATTGGTACTTCTTCGTTTTTACTTATCAACTTTTAAAGACGGGCGGTCTTTCTGATTCAGACATTCAAGGTTTTCATACTGTATTTTAGGAATTTCGTAAGAGACTAGAGATCCATTTCATTTAATTAATATCTAACAATTCCTTTACTGTCGTATTATTTACTGTAGAAACACAATTTTGATTAGGATTTCTTAATGATTGGTAAAAAATTCTCCATTTGTTTCTACATTCTTATTGTTATGTTTATGAAATGTATTGACTCTAATGATGAGTAATTATATTTATATGGTATTATCGCATTTCTAATTTGTAACTTAAACTCGCAATTTGTCTTCTCTTAATGCTTTCAGCTCTTGCTTGTTCGATAAAAAAGTATGTCCGAATAAAGAAACGTTACTCGAGTCTACGTTTTCGACGTCTATAACTAAATTGGTCTCGTTTTCATTTCTTTGTATTTTTAATGCAGAGTATGAGTTGGTTCTCTTAGACGGATTTCGGCTATACTATTGGAGACATAATTTGGCCTTGTATGATACCACTTTATCTTTAGAAATACAAATACTTTTCAAATTGGAGCTCAACTGATGAAGTCTAATTGACAGAAACGATATCGTCTTGAGCATTATAACTTTGGTATTATGTTTATAATATTTATAACCAATAGGTCATTGCCACTGCTGTGGACCGTTTGAGTCCCCGAGGGTATACATAAACCTAGTACCTGGTATTTCGGTACCAGCTGTTCATCTTATACTAAAGTAATATTTGGCACTGTTAACACTATTTTAATTCGAAAATTGTCTAAAGCTAAGATAGTCATTTTTTTATAGTGGTTACTCTTAGACGGATTTCGGCTATACGTTTAGAGATATTATTTGGCCTTGTATGATACCACTTTATCTTCAGAAAATACAAATACTTTTCAAATTGGAGCTCAACTGATGAAGTCTAATTGACAGAAACGATATCGTCTTGAGCATTATAACTTTGGTATTATGTTTATAATATTTGGTCATACGTGTAATTACCATTAGTAGCGTTACTATGAAAACCATTTCAGTGGAGTTGTTATCAACATTATGATCTTTGTAATTATATTGTTTTTTATATTATATTAATTTCATTCGTTCTTTTACCTTTTAAACGTATTCAATGTCAGTTCATGGACTGTTATTAAATGTTCATAGGAATAGTTAATTTAAATTCTAAAATTACAGCAGAATAATCAGGACTGATATGAACTTCGTCTACTATGTTCCCGAAGTTTTCCAAAGTTAGGAACAAATCTAGCTTACTCAATTTTATTGGTGTTTCTTGTGCCTCATTAAGATATCCTTTTGTCAAGATGATGTTTTCGGTTACATTATACAAATTGTAGGTCTTTCATAGTTTTAGACACATTCAATCTAGCATTAGGGTGAGAAAGAAATTATATAAAGACATCAAATGTTGGAGAAGAGGAGAAACACACACACACACACACATACACACACACACAGGCGACGTAACTGTCGCCGCGAGGGATCTCATAATTAGCTCCGGGGCGGCACTGTATCTGTATACCCAATGTTAGGCTGTTTTCACAGAGCATTAAACCTATTAACCGGAAATTCTGGAGGTAGTTTTTCTTTGAACTCAACGACCACAAAGACGAGGAAGTAAAGCACACAATAGTCAACGAAGGTACCTGCTGAAATGACGCTAAACAACATCTGTGGAAATACGGACAGACGAAATTTGTAACCCGTGTTTCGTTTTAAAAGTGAGGATTTAGACTGCACTACCTATGTGAATTTTCAACAGCGTACTTTCATGGGATGCTTACTTTTCCATGACACTAGATTCCGTCTCTGGAATATCTGTGTTATCCAATGTTCACCATTTTGACAATTTTTGTTTGTTTGAATGGTCGTTTAACACCATGGTCTACAATTTTACAGTTGTATGGCGGCGGCAAATTTAAAATGGCGGAGATAAAATATGCACGTTCAAATCACATTAATGAGTTTCAAAAGCTTAAATGTTATTGATTTTACAAACAAGTTATGTAAACTTTTATAGCCTTCCTAGAGCAATTTTAATTTGATATATATACTATGAATCTTACATATATTATATTGGTATACATACTAGATATAATATTATGAAATATACGTGCATACTCACAGATCCCTCCACCCACCCTTCTTCAATTATTCCCACCTTTTCTCCCCTATCACTACCCTCACTCTAACCAATCAAAAAATGTCTTGAGTTTACACAATAATCGTTAATCATCTCCTTCCATGTTATATCTATGTTTCAACTGTGTGTTACTGTTATATGTAAAGTCTTGACAGACGTTTATTAATGTATCTCGTTGGCCCTGATGTTGGCGTGGTATGATCCTTTCTGTGGGAAGAAACCGGGGAAAACCCCCTATGTCCGACTTAACGACCACCATACCGTCTCATTAATGAGTTACGCATATATTTCCTCTGGATTAACCTAGCTTCTCTCAGTACTGTGCTGAAATAACAAGTTATCCTAACAGATAAAATCTAGGTTTACGGCGCTAAAGTTACATTAATAAATAGTAATATCCCTCAGTCACCCGCATATGGAGTTTATATTTCACAAATGATCCGATATTCCAGGGCGTGTACAACATATGAAGATTTCATATACAGAGGTAAACTACTCACTGACAAATTATTGACACAGGGATATCGAAAACTGCGTTTAATGTCAACGTTCCGCAAATTTTACGGTCGGTATAATAGTTTTGTTTGCGACTACTCTGTTTCACTAAGTGAAATGTTGAGTTGCCTTTTCGTTGGCGGTTGTTGAATCGTCTGTACCAATTGTGACGAGGATACACTCCTCACGTGTTTCATTGGACTTGACTGTGGACTCACGGCGGTTTTGACCGGTCGACAGGGGATGCTTACTCCTCCATGACACCTGATCCCACCTCTTGGTTTCCAGAGGTCCGTGTTTGTCCATTTTTACCGGATTTGTATCTATGTCCTGGCCATTCTATTGATTTATACTTTGGTATCTGAAATTTTTTATAGTAGCGTAGTTAAACTAATTTTTCCCTGTTAAACTTAATGAATTATTCTGCAGTTGATATTCAAATTTGGACGTTAAAATCACATTAATGGTTTACGCAAACTCGCTTTTAGTTTTAAAAAATGTATTTTTAATTAGGTTAAACTCATTTATGTGTTTAGATAACACAGTCACAGTGTACCCGGCAAGAAACCACCGGTATTCAACAAGTAAATGTACTTATGTAACAAGTAAATTAACTTAAGTTACAACGGACACGATCAAACGAGGTTCGAAATTCAAGTGTTGGTAATGCAACGTTCTAACTTATCCGTACATATTGTCATTAGACTAACTACTCCTAACACTTTTCTATCTGTTGTCCGAATTTCTGCCCTAGAAATGGATTTATTTACAAGACATTTGAAACAATGTCTGTACACTACATCCTGATTTGAGATTCATTATTGTTATATTCAAGTGTTCAGGTGCCTCGAAATGATGAGAACATATATACGAGCGCTATATCATCTCATGTATCAAAAAAGATGTCAAAATATATACGATAAATTAGTCGCAGTATATTAACCGTATTAAATCTCGAATTGGAATAGTCAGACACGTTTGCATATTACAAAATGCTAGATCACTACGATGGTTAATGAATAATAATGTAATGTAACACTTCTTGTTCATTAAAAGACAATCTAGATCAGTAAAAGAGTGTTAGTAATTCGAATGCTACATAAACAACACGGATGACATCGTTATGATAGTTTCAGGATTACAAATATTATAAACATACTACCAAAGTTATAATGATATATAACTTACAGGAATTAAACGCGCATACGTGTTTTGGGTACAGAATGTCTTTTGAATTTAGGTCTCATTTATACATCAAATTAGTACCTGGTATTTCGGTACCAGGTGATAATTTTATACTAAAATAATATTTCACACTGATAACACCATTTAAATTCTAAATTCTTCTGAAGCTAAGGTAGTCATCTTTTTACAGTGGTTACTCTTAGAAGTTATAAGTTTAGTATTATATGACCTTGTAAAATACTACTTTCTCTTTAGAAAGTAAACATCTATTTTAAATTGGAGCTCATCTTATGACGTCAAACTGACAGAAATTATCGTCTTGAGCATTATAACATTGGTATTATGTTAATAATATTGGTACAATTAAAAGATCCTACGCTGTCAAAATTTAAATTCCTACAGAATATATTATAAACATTGAACTACTGTTATAATTTTGAAATAGAAAACAAAATTAAATGTTCAAGATAATCTTTACTGTGAGTAAGGCTTATTCAGTTTCGATCGAATTCAAAATACAAAATACAAATTGCTATCTTTCCCATGATCTGACTCTTCGTATGTGGAAGGATACAAACTGTTTCCCATTTACTAGGATTTATAATTAGAAATAATTCAGCATAAATAAGGTAAAAGTGAAGAAGTACAAATGGACAATCGAAACTCCAAATCCAAGAGAATACGACATATTAGATATAGTCTCAACATAATGAACAGGGCGGGACCAAATGTCCGGAAAGTGCTCTTGTCCTTATTTATCGCCGCGAGGGAGCTTAGGTCTGGAGCGGCACTGTATCTGTATATGGAATGTTAGGCTGTTTTCATAGAGCATAAAAACTATGAACTAGAAATTCTGGAGGTAGTTTTTCTTTGAACTCAACGACCACAAAGACGAGGAAGTAAAGCACACAATTGTCAATCAAGGTATCTGCTGAAATGACGCTAAACAACATTTGTGGAATACGGACAGACGTAAGTTGTTTCCCGCATTTCGTTTTAAAAGTGAACAAGAGGTCAAATGGGCCTGAACAATCACCTGAGATAATTCCTTACAACTTTCTCATATATCTTGTATACAAAAAGTCGACCAGTTTTGAATTTTGAAACCATTTGTATACAACTGTACCCTGTGTTATTGAAGCGCCCCCTAGTGAACCGTTTATTTACTGATTCCATTTTCATTCGCAAACTTTGTAGATATTGATTTAACAATCATACATACAAAATTTGAAAGTTGTTTGATCACTGGTTCATGAGAAGAAAATTCAAAATAATGTCAAAAAACAGCCAAACACATGAATTTCCTGTCAGGTTTGATTAAAATTAGTCCACTGGTTCTTGAGAAGAAGTTGAAAATGTCTAAAATCTCTGATGAATCTTTGTATACAAAAAGTCCATCAGTTTTGCGTTATTTAGCCATTTCTATAGAATTGTACCCTGTGCCATTCAAGCGCCTCCTAGTGGACTGTTTATTGATAGATTCCATTTTTCCAATTAAAGGGGAGATGACTGCCATAAGTGTTGACCTGACAAGTTTGGCCTTGTTAATGTTTTGTAGATCTTTGCGTGATGAACATTTTGCTTCTTTTACTTTATCTCTATCGATTATGCTTTTCAAGATAATGGGACAAAACTGTGGAAAAAGTGAGAAATCCACTAAAAAAGGGATATAATACCCAAATGGGTCAACCCGACAATTTCGGCCCTATTGACTTTTTGTAGATCTTTGCGTGCTGAACATTTTTGCTTATTTCACTTTCTGTCTATCTATCATACATTTCAAAGTAATGTTTAAAAACAGCCCAAAACATGAATATGCCATTTAAAAGGGGAATTAACTCCCATAAGGTATGGCCTGACAATTTTGGCCCTATTGATTTTTTATTCTATCACTTTTACTCTAGCTATTATACTTTTCAAGATATTGTCAAAAACATAAAAAATCTACTTAAAAGAGGAAATAACTCCGATACAGGTGGCCTGACAATTTCGGCCTTATAGACTTCTTTGTAGATCTTTGCATGCTGAACTTTTTTTCTTTGTTACTTATACTCTATCTATTATACTTTTCCAGATAATGTGAAAAAACATCCAAATTATGAAAAATCCTCAAAAATGGAAAATAACTCACATAAGGGTCGACCCGACAATTTTTGCAAGCCGCTCATTTTAAGATAAAGTTTTTTATCTAGCTTTAATAATTTTGGATATACTTCCTGTCAAGTTTGGTTCAAATTACCCTAATGGTTCTGGAGACGTAGTCAAAAATGTCTAACATTTTACACAAAAAACTTACATTTTTCCATTTACTTAGGTGTCTGTGACCTTAGGTAATTCCTAACAATTATATCTTTGTATACAAAAAGTCGATCAGTTTTGAGTTATTAAACAGTTTGTAATATAATTGTACCCTGCGTTACTAAAGCGCCCCCTAGTGGCATGTTTATGGACAGATTCCATTTTCGTTTAAGAATTATGCATACATAATTTGAAAGATCATTGGTTCACGAGTTGAAGACTTTTAAAGATGCACAAAGTTTTGGTCTTTTTTTTTTGGTCCCTATGGGTCCTAGCCACTTTTTCATTCGCAAACTTTATGCGGCTTCACATGGGGATGCTATATACCAGGTTTAGTTAAAATTTGGCCCATTGGTTCTTGAGAACAAGTCGAAAATTTGTAAATGTTAACGATGCACGACGGACGACGACAGACAAAAGACGATCGCAATAGGTCACCATGAGCCTTTGGCTCAGGTGACCTAAAAATGCGACTGCAATACTTTTGTGAATTTTCAACGGCGCACTTTCCTGGGATGTTTATTTTTCCATGACACTAGATTCCGTCTCTGGAATATCTGTGGTGTCCAATGTTCACCATATTTACTAGGCCAAACTTTCTGCCTTGAATTTAAGCGATTTTTTTTTGGGGGGGGGGGTCATGGGCAGAAGACCTCCCATATACTTTCTTCTTAGCAAGATGCTGTGACATTTTCACAGCAGTTTAGCGATCGATTTAACAATCTATTTCTTATCGCTGACGTCTGATGTTTAACTGTGTTACTGCGCCAAAATAACAAGAAACAAAAACATAAATTAATAGAGAAAAGGTAGGTTTTTCGGCGCTAAAATTACATTGATAAGAATTAATGTGATTCTGGCACAGTTAAACTTACTGTATAGTTGGATTTATCGCAGGGAATGTAATTCGCGATCAATAAAAAAATTACGCGAAATTACATACCCGTGAATAAAATACCTTTAAGTTACAGGTTTTGAAGTCTCAGAAAGACAATTCGTAACCAATCTTGCGTGAAATTTAATACCCGTGAATAAGATTCATGCAGAAAACCGCGAAATTTTCTCCGCGTGAAATTTACAACTGTACAGTAATTTTTCTGAATTAAACTATGTTTTTCTGCAGTTGATATTCAAACTGGGACGTCAAAATCGCATTAATGCGTTACACCTATTTTTCTTTTCTTCTTGAACTCGTTTTTACTAGAGAAAAAGTATAGTTAATGTTGTTTGACTCATTCGTGTGATTAGATAACACAGTTACAACGTACCCGGGAAGAAACCACTGGCCTTCAGCTAGTTAATGTTCTCACAAAATTAACTTAGGTTACAGCGGGGCACAATACTTCGAGGTTCGAGATTTCAGTTTAATAGTGCGACGCTCAAACTTATCCGTACTTACTGTCATTAGACTAACTACTAACACTTTTCTATCTGCTGTCCAAATTATCAGCCCTAGAAAAATATTTATTTACAAGACAATTTGAAACAATGTCTGGACACAGAAAATTAACAAGATTTTAGTTTCAATATTATCATGTTTCCATTTTTTTATTTACCAGTGGTTTTACCAAAAAGCGTGTTACAACTTTTTTGGTAAAACCCCTGGTAAATCAAAAAGCGGAAACATGATAATATTGTTACGTTCGGGTGTTCAGTGTAATCAACATGTATCAAGAGTCATACAACTTGAGTTATATGACCATTCTCTAGTATCATAAACAAAATATATACGATAAATACGTGACAATATTATCCATATTAAATCTTGAATTCGAAGAGGCAGACACATTTCATGTTAAAAAATGCTATGTCACTATGATGGATAATGACTATAAATTAATAATCGTGTTAACATAAGTAATAGAAAACGAATACAAAGTGTTCGTAATTCGAATGTTACATAAACCTTAAGTAAACAACATCGATCTCATCGTTATGATAGTTTCAGGAATACAAGATATATGTTACAGGAATCTATGAAAGGACGTTTGGGTCACAAACGGGATGGACTTGCGCGATGACTACTTTCAGGTTAAAATCCACCTTTAGCGCGTTAAAACACACTTTTTGCATGCAAGTAGTGACTTTTAACGTGAGATACAGCTTTGCATGCATAACCCATTTCATCGCGTAAGTTTTGCTTGTACGAAAGTCAATATCAAACACTTGTATGCAAATTTGTAGTGTTACCCACAGGGAACAGCCAATCAGAACTTTTCTTACATCATAAAGAGAACAAGCAGAAATGTCCTGAAGAGGATAAGAAGTTAAATTTGTATTTACGATATTTACTAAACGTAATAAAAGAAGTCTTTAGATTTTATCTGGTAATCTAGAATACATATGCTGGGAATATCTGCACACCTATGATGAAAAATGTCAACGATGTTTAGTAACTAAAACCGTGACCAAATAACAGCATAGGCGTCGGAAGCAAATTGAAAGTGGGGGGGGGGGGCTAAACTAACTTAAAAAAACACACACAAGCCAGAAACGTCTGGGGGCTAAGCCCCAATTTTCAACAGCTATGTCTATCTTTGCAAAAAAAAGTGGGGAGGGGGGGCTAAGCCCCACCCCCACCCCCCAGCCCACGGTTCCGACGCCTATGAACAGTGTGTTTCGATCTCGGAGATGACATCCCGAACTGAATAGAATGTTATGTCCAATTCAGTCACTGATATTTACCAAACGAACCAAAAATTTTTAATCGAACAATTATATGGGAGTACAGATACATTATTAAGATTGTTAAAAAATATGAAAATAAATAGATTTTTTCCGTATTTACAGCACAAACTTTTGTTCTGATGAAAATGCATATCGAAATCTGGCGCAATTTCATTACTAATTAAACGAAACGAAGCATCTGATTGCATAAGTTCATATCGTATTTTTCCATCCTGTTTTGTGTGCAAAAAGGTGTAAATTAACACCAAAGCGTGAAAAATGTTCTCTTTCACGTTAAAAATCACCAATTGCATGAAAAAGCAAAAAGTATGTTTTTACATGCATTTACAGAATAAACAATATATCACTGTTTATACTTGCAATGAAGGGCATTGCAGTCGGTATGTAAATATAAGAAGTATGATAATTTGTTAACCAATAGCTAAAGTTTTGGTTTTCATCGACCATTCCTTTGAAAGGGAAAGGTGTTTGGTTAAAGGGAGAATTCCTGAAATATAGTTATTTTTTAGCATTCAGCTATGGGGCGCCGTTTTACTTTTTAATACCAGTTATTGATATCACTCTTTCGAATAGGTGATATCACTTATTCAATATGTGATATCAATAGTTATAGGCAGCTCCCTGGTACGATTTTGAATTTTTGCCGCTACGGGGCGCCACCATTGGCGCTGTTTGATGACATCATCAGAATACTGGCTTCTGATTGGTCAATTTCAAAATCGTGCCAGGGAGCCGCATGTGACGTCATAACCGGAAGTACGTCACACCGGAAGTGAAGATATACCGGAAGTGTGCCATACCGGAAGTGAGGTCCTGTTGTCATGGCAATAAGGAGAAAGAGCCAATCGTTGAGCTTGGAAGCGTGTCTATGCACGGAAGTGGAAGGTTGTGGGGGCGGCCATCTGGGATAACGAGCCAATGAGAGCCTTCGTTACAAGAGGTCGGATAGGTCACGAGAGGTCAACGGATAAAACTAGAAGTTGGGTTTTTCCACTTTTTGGACTGAGAGTGAATCTATTTTTAGAACCGAAACTTTGGGTTTTTCCAGGTTTGTGAAACCAGCAGTAGGTGAGAGTGCTGTATCAAGGAGCGGTAGGCCGAGTTCGAGTCAAGCTTGAACATGTTATCCTAAGACTCATAGAGTTACAAGTATGTACAAAGGGAGATCTCTCTCACTCACTCTCTCTCTCTCTCTCTCTCTCTCTCTCTCTCTCTCTCTCTCTCTCTCTCTCTCTCTCTCTCTCTCTCTCTCTCACGTTTCCAACATTTCTTTTCTTTCACTCCTGTTCTGATTCTTTATATTATTTGTCTTTGGTTTTACACAAAAAACAAGAAGAAGAAAAAAAAAGTATGGGTGGTTATTATTCGCCGCCAGGAGGCGGCGAATAGATTTCAAATTAAGTTAGGAAGTAGTATATGGAAGGAGCTGTTAGTTTCTTTGAACGCGGAAGTAATGACGTAGTAATTTTATTTGAGGCAAAAACGCTATTAAATTTCAGATATGAAAGTGATGTTGGTTTTGTTTCATAAATAATCAGCATCTAATTTTTTTTTAATGCAATTAAGGTATAATACCGCGATTCGTATTTTTTGTAGAGACATAGACATAAGAAATGAAATAACGATAAGTGGGAGACATTAGTCGAAATGATGGGAGCAATCATTACGTGATTGCTTTTTTTTCGACATAAAAACTGTAGTACATGTAGTACATGTTAAAGTCTACATATGATAAAATGTTACTTTTAACACGAGTTTTGTGTAATAATGGATAAAGTCAGAATTATCATGTTAAACAAGATCGAACCACTCTAGCCGGCTAGGCCAACAATGAACGAAACAGACTGGAATATGGACTTGTTTTAAAAAAAATAATTCTGAATTATTCCATAAATGTTTTTTCTAAATTACGTTTTATATACATGTACATGTATACTTCCTTTGAAATACCTTTGGCGGCGAATTGATGCTTTGCATCAAGTTTTTCTTGTACACTTCTGTTTTATACCTTCTAATAAGTCGTTTAATTTTATTCCTCTGTGTCACCGCATCTGTGTAGATACACACTAGATACTGTATGTTTACGCCTTAATAACCAACATACAATACACAAACACAAGGTCACGATTGGCTCTTTCTCCTTATTGCCCTGACAATAGGACCTCACTTCCGGTATGATATCACTTCCAGTATGACCTCACTTCCGGTCTGACACACTTCCGGTATGACGCACTTCTAGTTATGACGTCACTGGCGGCTCCTGGCTCGATTTTGAAATTGACCAATCAGAAGCAAGTATTCTGATGACGTCATCAAACAGCGCCAGCGGCAAAAATCCAAAATCGTGCTAGGGAGCTGCCTATAACTACTGATATCACCCATTCGAATGGCAGATATCACCCAATGGAATACCGAATAAGTGATATCTCTTATTTGAAAGAGTGATATTACCTATTCGAAAAAGTGATATTACTTATTCGTAAAAGTGATATCACTTTTTCGAATAGGTGATATCACTCTTTCAAATAGGAGGTATCACTTTATACGTTTTTTTTAAGGTGATATCACCTATTCGAATAGGTGATATCACTTTAATAACAGAAAAAGTAGTGATATCATTCATTCGAATATTCAAATTTAGAAACAGTATAAACCTTATGCTCCCCCATTTCTTCCATATAAAATGTAGACCTGCAATGAATGAATCACAATGTTTATATCTATGGAAGACAAAGTGCAAAGGATGATATTACGGTATCGGGATAAAGGCGCAGCCCTGCAGAATTGGAATCATCTCCCGTGTCTGTTGTAGGATTTGGACGGAGTTCAGCATTCAACGCAGACAGAGCCGCCGAAACCATACCGCCGACTCCTGCCATTTTGAACTAGATTCAGGTTTCTGTACAAAATTGTTTTAAAAGTGGTTGAACTTAAAACACCCTCTATAATTCTTTGGACCAAGTGTAAGGCAACAAAACAAAAATTTATAATGCCCAAGATGACACAAGTCATATTTTTGTTTAAGGTGATATCACCCATTCGTATAAGTGATATCACTTAAGAATTTATAAAAGTGATATCACCTATTCGCAAGTGATATCACCTATTCGAAAAAGTGACATCACTAACTGGTATTAAAAAATAAAACGGCGCCCCATATTCAACAGACTTCTAATTTGGATAAGATATTCTTAGAATATTTAGGAAATATGAAGTTACCATAGAACGTTTTAAATTTATCTAAAATAATAAAAATAAGCATAATATTTCTGAGCTAGTAATCCACGTAGTAATATCGCTCAAAATCGTTATGGTACAGATATAAAGTAATCAAAATGCTGTTTTTTTTTCACTTTTATAATTGATTTCAATTGAGCATCGAATAATTAAAAACCGCTCCATCTGGCGTTCTACGCTACGCTCAATGTATTAATTTTGTACAATTAATTTGTTTTATTCTCACAACTTTATGTGTGCTTTTTTACACCATTGTTTATTAACTGCATTAACTTCGGCGGGGTAGAAGGGCCACACAGAAAAAAAGAAATGATTTGTCCGTACAAAGAACCTATTTGTACGTACATATAATTCTGTGTACGGACGAATGGATTCTTTGTGTGCACGAATTAGTTCTTTGCACGTACAAATAATTCTTTTTACGGACGAATTAGTTAGTTGCAGTACAAATAATTATCTTACGGACGAATTAGTTCTTTGCACGTACAAATAATTATTTTATGGACGAATTAGTTCTTTGCACGTACAAATAATTCTTTTTTTCTGTGTGGCCCGGACGAATTAGTTAGTTGCAGTACAAATAATTATCTTACGGACGAATTAGTTCTTTGCACGTACAAATAATTATTTTATGGACGAATTAGTTCTTTGCACGTACAAATAATTCTTTTTACGGACGAATTAGTTAGTTGCAGTACAAATAATTATTTTATGGACGAATTAGTTCTTTGCACGTACAAATAATTCTTTTTTGGGGGATCGTTTCGGAAGGGCGAGAGAAGTAGAGGGGGATGGGGCTGAGGATTGAGAGATGGGTAATGCATGAAATGACGAGGTCTTAGAGGGATTAGGGGGAGTCGGGAGGAATTAGCAAAAGATCGGAAATTAAGAGGATTGAGTAAAGGTCTTAGCGGGATGGGGTGGCGAGTTTATGAGGAGACGAAGGATGATGGATGGAGGGAGGAGTATAGTATGGGGGGGGAGATAAGCTGGGGTAAGTGGAAAATGGGGGGCAAGTTTCAGGAAGGGATGGAGTAGGAATGGAGTGTGAGGGGGGATAAGAAGGAAGTGGGGAGGAGGTCCTCGTACAGACAGACATTAGCGAGATACGGGTGGCGGTGGGGGGACGGAGTGGGGGGGATCGGTAGTGGAGCAGGATCTGGGAGAGGATAGAGAGGAGGAGATGGGCAGTAGGAGGAAAAAGGTTATAGGAAAAGCTGAATGGAGAAGGGAGCCAGATGGAGGGAGAAGCGAAGAGGACGGAAAAGTAGGAGAGTGAGTGGTGATGTAAGGTCTGAGGGCCTCTGTGTAACTGGTTGGTCCCAAGCTGGACGGGGAGGTGGGTGGTAATGCGGGAGTATATCAGTGGGAGAGGGGAGCCTTGGGCGACGGGATAGAGATAGCGGACGAAATTAGTTAGTGTGCAGTACAAAATAATTATTTTCGGACGAATTAGTTCTTTGCAGTACAAATAATTATTTTATGGAGAGATTGTTCTTTGCACGTACAAATAATTCTTGTGCCGGGACGAATTAGTTAGTTGCAGTACAAATAATTATTTTATGGACGAATTAGTTCTTTGCACGTACAAATAATTCTTTTTACGGACGAATTAGTTCTTTGCATGTATAATTAATTCTTTTTTACTGACAAATAAGTTCTTTGCACGTACAAAGAAGTTATTTATATGGACGAATAAATTTCTGTTATTTTTGGTTCGTAAAAAGAACGAAACACTATGGACGAATTAGTTCTTTTTTACGATCAGAGGGTGATCTGTACGTTCACACTAGTTACTTGGTCTTTTTACAAAGTGGCTCTTCTACAAATGCTTGTTATAATGACGTTTCTGGGATCGGGATAACTATTTCATCATTAGAATACACATTAATTAGTCAGTATCCGTCAGTTTTGACACATTAGCAAAACTGGCCAATGAAAGATGATTCATGTTATAATATGGCAAAATTTGATGACACGAATACATGTTATTTATAAATATCAAATATAAGGCTTTCTTCAAAAGAAAAATCATCTTTACGATATTATAATGAAATTTACATTTTTCAGGAATTTACAGAAATCGCGGCGGAAATATCGGAAGTTAACATGTACTTATTTATATAATAAATACTTGAAGTATTTTAAAATGATTTAAATGTATGTACTTCTCTTTATATATCTTGGTGTTTTAGTTTATCAAATATTTTGGAAGATAAGTATTGGAGAAATACTGGGAATTCGGTAATTCCTATGACCCAGTTACAACCTAACTATATCCAGCAAGGCCTAAGGTATGACTGCAGTCAGAAGATAACCTACTTATTTGGAGTAATATATATTTATATATACATGTATATATATAATGTTGGTGTCTATGTATCGTCTCCTTACCTTCTAGACCAACCGCAATATTCCTATCATGGAAACGATGCGTGCTCTAACATATTCAATTGAGAACTCTATGTTCCCAAAGTCAGTTCAAAATGTATGTGTTAAGCTAATAATAACACACACACAAATACACACACACACACACACACACACACATATATATATATATATATATATATATATATATATATATCACAAATACAGAAATAACAAGGCACAAACACACCATGTCCCGGCTGGGGTTCTACCTCACGACCTACGGCACCAATTGCCTGGCTCCCATGCACGACCTCCTAATCACTCGCCATCTACGCATTTACGAAAAATGAATGTTTCGACAGCGGTGAGTAGAATTCCGAACATGAGAACTCGGTCGTTTGTTTGTTTATTTATTGTTGTTTAACGTCCCACTCAAGAATCTTTCACTTATATGGAGACGTCACCAAATACCGGTGAAGGGCTTAAAATTTTGGCCTATGCTCGGCACTTACGGCCATTGAGCAGTGAGGGGTTTTTAACGTGCCAACACCTACTGTGACATGGGACCTCGATTTTTACTGTCTCATCCGAAGGACAGGAACTCGGTCGTAGAGAAAGAGGTGAAAGGTATTTAATTTTAATGTAAATGACAATGGATCGATTAACGATGCATGTAGTGTAGAGAAATACAAATACATCTAAACAACACGGACTATCTGTGTAAATAAATCATACATACAGCACAGATACAGGAATAACAAGGCACCTACAAACTCACCATGTCCCGGCTGGGGTTCCAACTCACGACCTGTGGCACCAATCGCCTGGCTCCCATGCACGTCGTCCTAACCACTTGACCCGCTATGCATTCACAAAAAATGAATATTTCGATAGCGGTGCGTAGAATTCCGAACATGAAATCTCGGTCGTAGAAAAAGAGGTGAAAGGTATTTAATCCTAATGTAAATATATTAAGGTGGAAAACACAGATTTATTGAAAATTTAAAAGGGACCTGGTTCTTTAAAATAAATTTAAATTTAATTTACATACATCAGGGATATAGTCAAATCATTTAAAAAGTCAAAAAGTCAACAACAAAAAAGGAAAGAAAAAAACAAACATGTTAGTCTTACAGTCCCAGGTTACAACTAATATGCACTAATAATTGTTGTTAACCTATAGTATTGTAATGAAATGATCTTGAATTGAATAAGGTCCTGCATACTTTTTAAAAAAAAAAACCGAGTGAGAACTTAGCTATCCAAATGTTGATCGAGACTGATCGGTACCGAAATGGATTATATATATTGTGGAGAAACAAATTGATAAATATAAGGAAAATAAAAATCTCAGATACCAAAGTATATAAATCTTTAGGATTTCCAGGATACATATACATGATATTGGACAAACACGGACCTCTGGAATTAAAGTAAATAATTAAAGAAAGGTATCAACACGTGTTGGATTAACCAGTGTGGATATAGACTAAGTTTTGTGTTCTTCAATCATATAAACAATATTACATAAGTAGGTTTTACACGGAGATTCGATTTTTTTTTCGAGCGAGTTAAACCAGCTTTATCTGCACCGCAATCACATTGGTGAGATAAGCCTATCATTTTTTCAGTTACACATTGTTTTCCTCAAGTATTTCATTTACTGAAGAAAAATAAATTTAACTGAGGACAGCAAGGTTTAACTTTAACTAGAGGCCAATCGACCATAATGCGCACTCGTTCTGTGTTGATAGCTTATAGATAACATATAGATAATATATAGATAATATATAGATAATATATAGATAATATATAGATAATATTGCCTAAAGACCCCCTCGCTTAGGGCACTACCTCGTATTTTTGACCACAAATAATCAGTTTCTCAATTTTTTTCTTAATAAATTTTAACATCAAGTCTAGATCTTAGCTAAAAAAAGTTTTGCTATTCAGATCCACTTGAGTCAATCATTCAGGTGGTCGTAATATCGAAGTTCCACTAAATGAGGTTTTAGATTTGGAATATTAATATTCCTGTTTGTGTAGCGCTCCTTTGCATAATGCCAAAGCCATGGCAAAATTATATTCCGATCTCCGATTTAGTATCTATCCTTTATTCAACAGAATCCTAATATACAATGATTACAATACAGGCTTAAACATCACATATATTTTTTTATACATACATGCTTTTATATTTTAAATAAAATAATATGTCAAATTGTTGCATTTCAAAAAAAAAAAAATAAAATAAATAACGGAATTATCAACATAAAAACATGAAATAATGAAATTACAATGCGATGAATTAGGGGTAAATGGTGGTTTTATGTCTGGAAGCTAGAAAATACCTCACCGGGCTTTCAATTAATTGAATTATTCAAAATTTTATCTCGGGAGCTTACTCCCAAGTCCCCTAGTCATCACCAAATTACACTTCAACTTCAGGTTTAATCTTTGAATAAAAAAAGGTCACAATTCAGTGTCTGGAAGCTATTATTAATTAGGCCGAATTTTTTTTTTTGCTAAATCAACCTTCGTTTGAGAAGGATAATCATGGTGTTTTATTAACGGAGTCCAGGCGTATTTTCCGTCTGGAAGCAGAAAAATGTGTCAACGGACTTACAAACTTCAGGTGTTAAATCCCGACCTCATTACGAACCAACACTACGTATTGTGTTTAGTGATAAGGAAAGGAGCAGTGAAAAATCTAGGTGTAAACGCTTTCAGATTTTTAAGTAAAGCCGGAAAATTATTGAAAAATTTTCAGAAATTTTCCATTTACGACCGCTCAAAGCATGGAAACGTCTAGTAAGATCGTATTTGGAAAGCTTCCAAATTTCATAATCAGTTCTTCATAAAAAATTTAGCAACAAAGCACTCTACTAACAACCCTACACCCTGACAAATCTAGCAACAAAACATCCTACTAACAACCCTACTACGTTTTGACGTCTTTTAAGAATTATTTGATTTCACCTCCTTGGTTCACCATGATCATTCATTTTATGTGTGTTTTACTCCAATTTTATTGTCCTCAGCAACTTATATAAAACGGAAAAGAGTTTAGGAGGTTTTGTTCATATTTAACAATACTTGTTTAAAAGCTAATTATTGACTTTTATCCAAATAAGTGAAACACTAGTATGATCATTACATACCAAAATATCAACAATCATAATTGAATTTTTTTTCGATGAAAATATATTGTTTACTGTTGATATTCTTTGAAATTTCAGTAGTTCCAAAAGTTACATTTCACAAACATGCACTGATTTGAGGAAAACAATGTTTGAGAATATATTATATGTATACATACATACATACATACATATATATATATATATATATATATATATATATATATATATATATATATATATATATATATATATTATATATATATATATATATGAATGATCATGGTGAACCAAGGAGGTGAAATCAAATAATTATTAAAAGACGTCAAAACGTACCAAAATAATATCCAGATTTCAAACACAAACCTGAACTATGCATCCATATAAACCACTCCAATGTAATGCAACAGTTCTTGAAAATATTTTCAACATTTTGTCTCATATATATTCTAAGTAGATCACCTGGTGAATAAAAGAGCAAACTTGACAAACGTAGCCCCTTGTTTCCGTTCGTTTGAATCCGCGATCACTCTGGCCATTAGTAAATAATTAAGTTACGGTCGATTTTACGAGGATAACCGAATGTCAAGGAAACACGTGGTGAGACTAGTCCAAATTCTCAGCATCGAAAGAATAGTAAAACGAAAATAAATTGAGTTAAGGTAAAAATGTATGATTTTTCTTCTTATTTCTTGACTTTATAAATAAAGGTACCTATACTACACAACTCTATGGTGTAAAAAAAACATGAGTTGTAAGCAGATTTACCTGATAAGCAGCGCCCTGACCAAATACTCATTCATTTATGCACATTTAATTTTGCACCTAGTCCAATTGGGTCGTACTGATCTCCAATTTAAATTTTGCTTCTATTAAGCTTGGCATTTCCGTGCCAAAGAAGTTAATCTAAGATTCCGACCACGTGTTCCCGACATTTCAGATTGTTAACAAAAAACATGTAGGTTCATGCAAATCTCGGTCACTAATGGTACGACACTTTCGGTCGATAATTCACTATGACTTTGTTAAAATCGGCCTTTGCTTTATATGTTGCATCAGATATATGTTTCTGGTTGTATATTTGCCTGATAATTACAACACGGGATTGTTACTGGAGATAATTAGTGATGATGCATATATATCCGCAACCGGAGGGTCGCGGGTTCGAGCTTCTGACTTTTCCTGTCAATCGGATGAAACAGTAAAAACCGAGCTCCCGTGTCACAGTAGGTGTCGGCATGTTAAAGAACCCTCACTGCCCAATGACCATAAGTGACGAACATAGGCCAAAATTTAAAGCCCTTCAGCGCCATTTGTTGACGTCTCCATAAGTCAACGATTCTTGAATGGAACGTTAAACAACAATGTAACAACAACAACAACAACAACAGCAATACATGCATATAATAATAAGCAGTCTTTCACTATCATTAATTTGATAGTTTTTAAGATAAGATGTATGTTACATTCTTTAAATCGATGTTTATAGTATACTGTGTTCTAATATCTTGTTAAAAACAACCGTGTTACAAAATTAAACAAAAGTAAAATTTTAATGCATTTTCTTGTAAAATAATAATTCAATAAGCAAATCTAGAAAAATGGCGATCGCTTACTAAAATAATTGAACTATATTTGGTATATTGATAAACTCTCAAAATGTATTAATCGTTAAATCTTTCAATAGCGCTAGAACGTGATATTTTAGAACAACAAAAACTCCTCCACAATTAATTCAAAACTTTAATTTAAGTGAAAAGACATGTTTTGCGGTTTGCTTTTCTACAGAAAATCTTTAGTGTAGTTATGACGTAATTTCTAGAAGAAATTTGATATTTGAATGTTTGTGTTGAAATATTGGTCATTGTTATAACCTGACCAACTAGTCATTTCCAACTCTGGAAATACGTCGATAAGAAATGTGAAGCACTATTGGTGAAACGGAAATAGAATGCGTGTTTATAAACACCAATATCACTACTACATATGCATGTTTCTCAGGCAACTCAATTCCGAATTCATAGCAACGGAGTTCTTCTCACTGAATTCAAGATTCATCAAAACGAATGGTAAGCACATTTTAATGCTAGTATTTCATATACTTACGTCATCAATGAAGTAGCTTGTGGAATGGCAAGGAAGAATGATATTTTTATATGACCTGTGACAGACGAAAGCGCGAGAGTATTATGAATTAACTCTCCAAATCTTGTCCGTCACAAGTTCCATGTTGAAATGGAAAACTATAGTTATCCACCAAAGATTGGTCTCAAAAACATGCGGATTAAAAACTAGAGCGAAACAACGAGTACTATGTCTGTTAATGTCATTAATTAATTCTTTCCACTAAATGAAAAGTTGAATTGCCTGTTGTTGTCTATATCGATTTTGGCGAGGATTTATTCCTCGTTTATTTCATTTGAGTTTGACTGCAGACTCGATGAGGGTGATAGGTCAACAGAGGATGCTTAGACGTCCATGCCACCTGATTCCACCTCTGAATTTTCTGAGGTCTGTGCTTGTCCAATGTTTTCTAAGATTTTTATATTGTCTCCTGGGCCTCCCGAATGAAAAAATAATTGGGTGTCTTTGATTTTCACATTAATTCCAATTTAGGAGTTAACCTTTCATTTCAAAAACAAGATAACTTCTGAGATCAGAGTGAATGCATCAGACTAAGAAATAGATTTTTAAGATGCAGATGTTTTTACACGGTATTTGTCTGCCAAAATATTTATCATGTTACTTCATTGTTGGAAAATTGACATGATTTAATAAGGTAACCATAAAATGCTATTTTAAAACTTTTCGTTATAGAATGGTTACCGATTATTTTATCTCTAAGACTTCGGTGCACCTAATAACCATACGTCGACAAATTCCATATTTTCAACTTGTCCTTAAATACGAAATCGGAATGGTCTGACACCTGCTGTATTATGCGTCAATACGTGATTTATCATTTTTTTCTAATTATGAACCAAAGAGATGGTCATTAGTCAAGACGACATGTTTAGAAATATAACTAGTATAATATATATTTATTTACTAAATTATGTAATGGTCAATAAATTAAAGGTTAAGGTTATTCAGTATATATATATATATATATATATATATATATATATATATATATATATATATATATATATATATATATATATATATATATATATATATATAGTGTTAATATGATTTAAAAATAAGAGTTCAATATAATTCATAATAAATTCCCTTTCCAAATATAGATACATTTCCCATTGAAGACAAAGTTCAAAATGCTTTGAAGCGGTATCTAAACAAATATTTTATTAGCGTTAAACCTTTCACATCTAGAAATCTACTGTTTATGAACATATCTCAATAGGTAGACGCTCATTAACTCTATCATCGGAAGCAAACTTCGCTCAGAAAATTGTTGTGATGCTAAAGCAGAACTCTATATATTGTTACTGTCTTTATCAGTCAATAGAGCAATCGTCTATATAAGCATCTGTACCCCACTTCTGACACATTTCTTGTTCAAACTTGGATTCCGATTGGCTGTAAACGTCTTAAAAACTGCGTGGCATCAATACCAATCATTAACCAGTAAAACGACGAATATTCAAGAATAGCAGCGAAATTTTTAAGCTTTATGTATCGTTGAGAATATGAATTAAATTTCATATAAAATAACAGACACAAAAATATCAATATTTAGGACGGCCATGATCCAAAGATACAAAGACAGTAAAACCTGCTTTATCCACCACCAGTGTATAAAGACGAATTGGTCACAAAGACAGTAAAACCTGCTTTATCCACCACCAGTGTATAAAGACGAATTGGTCACAAAGACAGTAAAACCTGTTTTATCCACCACCAGTGTATAAAGACGAATTGGTCACAAAGACAGTTTTTGGCTGTCCCCAACAGTTCCATTTATTTACAAGTCAAACTCTTAAAAAAGACCACCTCCCTATAAAGACCGGTTTTCTTGTGTCCCTGAACAGGTCGTTATATACAAGTTTCACTGTATACAAATCTCGTGAACAATGGACAAACACGGACTTCTTGAAATCCAGGAATTTGGTTCCATGGAAGAGTAAGCCATCAGACAAGTAACTCAACATTTCATTTAGTGAAATATAGTGCATGATTTACAAACAAAGTCATTATATGGACCTTATAATAGATAGCAGGTATGTGTCATAATGTTTCTAGTAATTCTAAAGTTGATATGTTGGAGGTTTAACAATCGTCCAGGACTCGAAGTCACCAAATTTACTCAGTACTCAAGCTCAACTATCTTTTCATGATATTAAGGTAAAAACACGCAAAAATTAATTCTGTAACTGGACATATTTGTATAATTATTGTTAATTTGATGAAAACTTTTGAATACCGTACTCAATGTATTTATTCATTTTTACAGGAAAATCTTAAGTGTGACTCAAAATTTTATATGCAAATGATGAAAAATAATGTTTCTTAATTACACAAACCCTCAAATTTACAAGCGATTATACAGTCAAAATAACGAAATAAAAGTTGAGTAAATTTGGTGACTTCGGGCCAGTAGTATATTACAACACCTAGTAGCAGAAACATAAATTGATAGTGTTGAACATTGATAAATGTGTCTTTGGTTTTTCTCCTATCCTACGCCAAAGTAGTTTCGTTTTTGCATTTCAAATCGTGTTTGTTAATTACGTTTATAACTGTTTATGATATATTTCATAATTTATGTACATTTTACCATAGAAAATCCAAAGAGTTTGGCCGAGTTGAGGGCACGAAGTCACCAAATTTACTCCGCACTCAAGCTCAACTAATTTTTTATTTTAAAGTGGAAAATATGCAAAAATATTCTGTGGAAAAAAACAGTAAAACACTCAAAATTCAAAAATTTTCGACCACTTGGCCTTTTTCAAGTGAAAGACGAATGTTAGTGAATTTTGGGTGTTTTACTGTTTTTTTTCCGCAAACTGGTACTTCCCTTTGGAGGACATTAATTTTTATTCTATAGAAGATATTTGTATATTGATTGCATATAATTGTAAATAACTATGAAAATTATAGCTAATTTGAAGAAAACTTAAGAAATATAAAAATTTGTTTGAGTACGCACTAAACGTATTTATTCATTTTACAGGAATATCATAAATTGTGGCACAAGAATTCATATGTGAATGATGTAAAAAATAACGTGTTTCCTCTTCGCTGAAATTCGGAAGTTTTACGAAGGACTACAAAGTCGAAATAATGAAATAAACGTTGAGCTTGAGTATTTAGTAAATTTGGTTACGTCAGGTCCTGCGGTATTCAATTCCGTCTCACTTCTCGAGTGCGCCTTGTATTTACACTCTGCACTTAATGTAAGCTTTTGATGGGATTCCCTGGACTTTGGTTGAGTTGTTTCCATTTGAAAAGTGTTTCATATATTAATAGTTCGCTGAACTAGTTGAGGTTCATACATACAGTTCTATTTACCAAACTGCCTGCAACAGATGCTACATATAGCGCGCTTGGGATAAAAAATGTTGTCATTACATAGAATCAAAGAATTGACGTCTAAAACCACCAGAATTTCTTTTGCAAATTTACAAAGGGAATCTCTATTTATATATCTATCATATGAATAAAATACACGGATCACTGCACTGTCAAAGATCAACTACGGAAAATCTTTGGCATTAAGCTGATTTTCCACGGGGCGGGTGCGGGGGCGGAAAAATCGATCCTTCCCATTTTTTTATTCCGTTTCCACGACGCACATTTTTTCACCCGCGCCGTAGAAAAGAGTCCCCCGCCTCCGCATCCCTGCGTCCGCACCCACTTCGTGGAAAAGCAGTACATTTAAATATTTATCAAGCGTTTTAAAGTTAAATTTAATATATGTAAATCAATTGAAACATGTTAGTATGCAGTATGGTTGGGATTACTAGAATTGTGGAGATGATTATTTGCAAAGCCGACAAAGGCAAAATAGGTACAACAATAGATCTCACATTCGATATTAGAACAATTGGTACCGGAGTATCTCCGATTCAGTAAATCACATCCTTATAATACCATGTTGATGAAGCTATCCCAGGTAGGTAATTTTGGGTTGTAGTAACATATCTGTATTTAATGAGACACTTTTAAGGCTGGGGCATAACTGTATAAAGAAGGGCTTTTGGGTTCAATTCTCGTTGAGGTTTCAGTTGCAAAGTCCCCTTACGTTTGTATTTTCTTTGTTGTGAGGACTATTATGATTATTTCGCATTTAGATTTTCAGTAAAATAGTAATACATTTGATTACGTACCGTAATTCTGCCGATCATTGTGGAAATGGCACCGACAATGGATAATGATTATCGATTTTGTATCATCTTCTAGTAAATATGATTTTAATTATAAACACTGTTAGTGGTTGTTCAAATGTAGAGCGTTCGACACGTGAGAAGAGGTCTTGGGTTTGATTCTCGGTATCGGGTCATACCAGATACTTTATAAAGAATGTTCCTTCGGCAAACGCTCGGTATTAGGGATGAGGGACACTTGTAATCGGGGTATTGTGTCAAGTCAGGCGTGACACGTAAAAGTAGACTCACTGGCGTCAGACCATAACACAGCACAGTTGTGACACTTTCAGCTGGTCACAGCTCAGCGAAGAACTCTTCTTGAGTCAATAAAAAAAGGTCCCAATGTAATTATTAAGGGCAATATTTCAGAGTGTATTTTCTTGGGGATCAATTAACACTAAACAAACGAACGTTAGTTTTTTTTAACTTTTGATACACAGAATTCAAACTAACACAAGTGGTATTTGTTTGTATAATGATTTGATTTGCGTATAAAAGGAAAATATGTATACTTTAATTATACAACATATATTAGTAGTTTGAGAAACGTTTGACAGACTCAATGCCATAATATCCATTCTCTTCTTATCGTTTGTCTGTGATGAGGTTCGTCGCAACAGAGGCTAACGAACTTACCTACCTCTCTCTCTCTCTCTCTCTCTCTCTCTCTCTCTCTGACAGTTTATAATTATTTGAAAACCAAGCGTAATTCCCTTTATCTGACCTATTTCCAATTTCATATCTAAGATTTTTTTTTACACATGAACATTACGAGATATTTAATCTGTGCCATATGACCAATGATAAAGTCGGTACTATTCTTATTCGATACTGGGTATATATAGAACTTGACAAGTACGTGGGCATTGTATACATCTATAGCTGCGATGGATGAGCGAAGAAACACGTGCTATCGGTTATGATATTCGGGGATTCACATTTATTCAAAATGTCCGCACCGATTAACCTTCATATTGAGGTGTTTCACGACTATTTACACATTTTAACTATTTATAGTAATCTTTATACTATGTGAACATAGATCATTTGTTGGTTCCCATCACGATTTGAGTACAAAACTCCTTATCTAACTTATACAAATGACATTTACTAGTTAGATATACAGATATAGTCTAAATTTCAGTTTCTGAGTACATTGTGTAAAACGTTGTGTAATGTTAACATTAGGCCTGTACCGTGGTTTTCAAGCCTCAGTCACAGCCGGCCGTACTTTCACTCTACGGGGTATGTACAGCAAAAAACGCCAAGGAGCTACGGGCCTCGCAAAGCCATCTTGTGGATTTTCGAGCACGCGGACTGCCCGAAAGCACGTACGATGGATGTTGAGCATGTCCAGCAAAGTCTGCGATTTAATCCCAACTTACGAACTGAGTGCTTCCCTTTTTTTGCTCCACGACCTCTATGACAATCACCTACGGCGAAAAACGCAGAGGGCGCACGATTTAAAAAGCCGTGAGTCCGGTTGTGACTAAGGCTTTAGATATATTTTCTATCACACTTAATATTGCACTTGAATTGTACGCTTGAAATGTGTGAATGCCGATGATTTCTTTACTGTTCTGATGTAATTTACAGTTGTACAGTAGCGGCCATTTATTAATCTTATGATTGTGGTCAAAACAAACCAGGTAACAATACACTCGACATTTCGCAATGAAATTTCTCGTGTAAACAGCTTAGTGAAGACTTTACCGAGTTTAGAGGCACTGACTGGTTGAAAGTGTGAGGTGCTATACATTCTATCACCTATGACAGACCGATCTCATTACGAGTTGATGTTCCATCAACTGAGTAATGTTATGGAAGTTGTTTATTGTCAAAGCACATTTTGCACTATGAGTTAATCACACATTATATATCGACGGGGAATTACATATGTATGTGCATTTCAGCAACATTAACTCAACTTCAAGATTGAAATTTCCAAATCACTTTCATTCGTATATTTTGCTTTTTAAATTGACGAGAATAAGGCAACAATTCGCTGAAAAATATAGGTCTACAACACTTGTTGAAATATATGCCATTAAAAGTCAGCTCGGCGTCCTGTATGAGTTTTAAGATATTATAACTGTGCGTCAGAACGTTACTTTTTAATTATTTTTAAAAATTATACTCTTGTGACAAAATTGACGTTAAAAGCGATTGACCGGACTATTTACAATTCTTGCGCACGATTAGTATGCAAATGAGTTTTGGTCGAGTTTCCCTTACTGTGTATTGACAAGATGGCCGAAGTCACCAAATTTACCCAATACTCAAGCTCAACTTATATTTCGTTATTTTGACTGTGTAATCGCTTGTAAGTTTTTTGGTCTAAGTAATTAGAAAACATTATTATTATTATTATTATTCATTCATTCACATACACATTTTTGCATTACACTTATGATTTTCATGTAAAAAATAATAACTACGTTAAGTACGGTACTCAAAATTTGAGTACGTACTCAAACTACTTTTTAGTATTTCGGAAGTTTTCTTCAAATTAGCGATAATTTTTATCATTGTTTACAATTGTATGCTCTCAATATACAAAAATGTTCAGTTATAGAAGAGATTTTGCGTGTTTTTACATTAAAATCCTTTAAAAAAATAGTTAAGTTTGAGTACTGAGTAAATTTGGTGACTTCGGGCCCTGCAGGCTGGGAAGTTGGACATAGAAGTTGCGTCATTCATCATTCATGTGATCTTAACTGATGAGAAACTCGCGGCAGTCTTTGAAGTTGGGAAACTGTTTTACATGCACACGTATAGACCTAGAGATTTAAGGTTACTGATGGGAAATATTGTATAAGGGTACAATACTGTCCAGTCGCATAAAAATTTGATATCGATGAAACGATGTTTATAAGCACAAGATTTTATAATCACATCGCTGATCTATGTAGTTTGTTGAATAATAAATAAGTTATCAATACTCACGTTAGGCCAAATGTCTGCCCCGATATTGAGTTACTTTTTTGTAAAACCTAATTTTACCAAAATAAAAAAGTAATTTAAAAACGTTGTAAAAATACGACCTATAGGCTACTCACGTGTGATATAAATGGTAAAAATTGTTGGAAAATTGTGATGTTTTCATTGTCGTTATAGTTTTTATTTGAAATAAAATTGGTTGATTCTCGTAGGTTTTTGTTAATTTGGAAACTTTGGAAACTTAACGATTACCATCAAGTCGTATCAGTACTTTCAGTGCGTTGATTTTTGATAGGTACTGCAAAATTCTATCTGGAACTTCTGATTCAGAACATTTTGTATCCCTACATACATAATCTGAATTATTCATGTGCAAGCATGGCGGATCAAGCAGATTTTTTGTGTTTATACTTAACATTGATGAAATTTACATAAAAATCTTAAAATTTGTATGAAAGGAAATAAATGTATGTTTTTTTTTTATACGGGTTTATATTTATTTGCGGACGGTTGATGAAAATGTTGAGTGATGCAGCTACGAAAATAGGTCAAACTGACAAATACATGTATGTATAGTAAACAAACGGCATTTCAAGCTTTCCATGTGTGAGAAAAATAATCAAACACCACATTCGAGTTCCAGATAGAAAAAAATATTAGTCTCTGCTGGGCAGAATCAATATCTCAACATCGGCTAATGCCTCGGTTGGGACTTATTGATCCATCCCACCCTCGACTGATAATTTTTCTTTCTAGATCTCAAAGTGGAGCTAGAGTCTATTATTCTTATTATTATTATTTTTTTTTTTGTCTTAGCATACCCTACAATCATTAAAGTTAACATCAGTGGAAACATTGTTGAACTCCTCGTTTTTACCTGGCGCTCTTTCTGAAAAACTATACTTATGGTATCATGTTTATAATATTAGCAACTACCGATTCGTTGGTGCTGATGGTGAATCGTTTTAATCCCCACGGGTATACATAAACCCAGTAAGGAATATTGCATGCCCATAAAAAAAGGATTCTTTGCCATTGTCATTTGAAACTGAAGGTATTACGAAATCGCTGTCCACATTAAATCTGGAACACATCATCAATTAATACTTGAAACCCTACAGGCCATAAAAGACTGGTTTAAACAATAGAATTTAAACCCTACAGGCCATAAAAGACTGGTTTAAACAATAGAATTTAAACCCTACAGGCCATAAAGACTGGTTTAAACAATAGAATCAGCCATCTAGATAGATGCTTAGGGGGGTCAAAGGGTTAAATGCACCTTTGGACTTTCACCTATTTGAACATTTTTTTGTGTTTAATATTTTATGTCTAGGTATGTAGGTGCGATGTTAAGTCAACAATTTGACTTGATCTTCAACAGATTCTGTTGTAATATCCCACAGTCACCTGCATATCTATATTTCACAAATGATCCGATATGCCCGATGTGTTCAACAAATGAATTTTTCATATACAGAGGTTAACTACTCACTGACAAATTATTGACATAGGGATATCGAAAACCGCATTTGATTACAACGTTTCTCAAACTTACAGTTGTCTTGTCTTGTTTGCGATAACTTTGTTTCACTAAATGATATATTGAGTTGTCTGTTCGATAGCAATGATTGAGACGTATTTCATTTTGATTTGACTGTGGACTCACGGTGGGTGTGACAGGGGATGATTACTCCTCCATGGAACCTAATCCCACCTCTTGATTTCCAGAGGTCCGTGTTTGTGCAGTTTTTACCACATTTGTATCTATATCCTGGATATCCGGAAGGTTTACACTTTGGTATCTGAGATTTTTATATTGTATCAAATTTAAAACAAGTATCTTTGAGGTAAACAATAGCTAAAATTATATAGGTTTTTTGTAATATCTTATGATTTAAATCCCGTTAACAGTAATAACAATTAGACTTCCGTCATTGTGTTGTCACCAAGCAAAAGACATTTGCTTTCTATTTATAATATTGATCTTTTATTATCTGTTACCGGAAATGTAAAATCGTCCCACGAATCTTGATAACATACTTTTCTAATTTGTAAGTGTATCTTGATTTTCGAATCCATTGCGCTATTACTTTGTTACTAGCTACCTGACATATATCTTGATAAACGCAACATGTTATACACACCTCAGCAATTGTAATGCAGCGTAAAGATAAAGCATCCTTACAATGCAAATACAGAGCAATTATTAGACACTGATATACATTGAATGCTTTATAATTTTTTCGCGAAAACAATAATTTGGGTAATATTGAATATTACCATGCATTCCACCCTGATGAAAAGAAATTATAAATGTTAAGTAGTAGCTACAGATGAAAACCATAATAAAATATCGCTCCAATATATCCTGATATAATTCGCCACTCTCCATGGTTTGTCGGACAGGAGACCCTTGTTATGGTGTACCGAGGGAGGGACAATCGGCTTCCGCAGTAGACTTTCTCACAAAATCGGCTTAAAGCGATATGAGTTAACGAAGGTGAACAATTTTACATGTCCATTTTATGTGATATTCTATCTCATATATATTCCAAAGAGACCATTTGGTGGTTTGAATAACAAATACATGTGTAAAATTGCAACAATCTTGCCAAACGTAACCCGTAATATCAGTTATTTTTGTCCGCCATACTGTCAGCATTGCAAATTAACTTTTGGTAATTTTTTTACGAAGATTACCGAGTGACCAATAAACACGTGCTTTTCGCAGTTAATATACATTCTATTCTTATTTCCCTTTGCGTTTATTTTCGTATATCATCATTTCATACCTAAATCGGGCAAAGTTAGTCTTTTTCTTCGTTTCAAAACATTCGTTTCGGAAATTGTCCACGTGCCGTGCATATCGGGTGATTTCGACACAATTTTAACTCGTCCCATCGCATTCTCGGCTTTATCATTCTTGACACATATGATCACGAACTGCCTAACTCCACCGGACATTGTGGCACGATTGTAAAACATGAGGTACGCATACTTTTCACAGTTATATATTATTTTGATTTTGTCAACGTCAGCATTAAGGGTAACATTAAAGATGACCTGATATATCTATTCATATGTTCATCCGATTTTTTTTTTCAGGTATTTAAATAGCGTTGAAAAGCATATATTTTACATAATACATGCACATTCCAATAAAAATCACGTTCTGTATTTTAAATTTTTTATAAAACACATAAAAATTGGCCAACTTTAACATAGTTTGAGCGCGTAAAGGACCGAGATCCCCCGACTGGATTAAGAAGTACATTTGATATGGCGAAAGAGTTTATCTGAAAGGTCATTGCATACGGAAATAAAGCTGAATTTTTTAAGGTACGGAAAAACTTAAATTCTAATAAAGCAAATAACTTCGAAAAGGAGATCTTTTATAACGTTTTACGTGTTTGATAATGTATTTGAACACATATTTTATCATATTCTCGACTATATGTTAGGGGACAAAAATAATCATTGTGACAGCTTATATAGCTGTAAGTTCTAGGGGGACTTGAACCCGTGCACACTAGAGGTGAAATACTTCATGGTTTGCAGCACAATAATCTAATCATTTTGTATCGAGGAAGGGAGAATCACCTTCCGCAGTAAGACTTTCTCTCAAAATCGGCTTAAGTTTTAGCGGGACTTGAACCCGTGCAAGCTAGAGGTGAAAGACTTCGCGGTTTGCAGCAAAATAATCTAATTACTGCACCACCTCTCTGTTTATAGTTTGGTAAAATTAATCAAGGTGGTATAGTGGAAGAACCTCTGGAAAATTTCCAGGTCGGAATCGGATCTGGAGTGAACAAAATAGCACTTTGCAACACGGTAAGTAACTGTCAAGGATATTAACCGGATACACTTAAGCACACGGATGTCCTAGTTGGTCTAGGAAAAGATATCATTTCAGTTTTTAATTAAACACCTAGCACTACCATATACCTGCAGTAGAGATGCTAACTTTCATATCACTAATCATAGTTTCATTTCACATTGATTTGTAAAATGGCACATCATGGCGTGATATATGACTTCTATGGCTAAGCCTCGTTTCCCAGCAAAATGCAATTCATGACCTCGGAGACCTGGCACCTTGATTTAAAACTGATGTTTGTCTTCGTTAGCTCTCTTTTTAAGTCATAGTCTCATTTTAAAACACATAAGTCAAATCCATGTATTTGTGTTTGTCGCACTACCAAATGTGCAGTTATTTAAGTTCACTGCAAAATATAAATACCGCATACACGTATTGACAGAATCACTATGAGAGCAAATAACCATTGCTCCAGCTACTGGTTATGACGCAAGTTACTTATTGCATTGGCTTTACACATGTAACTTCTCCAAAGCTCTGATCTGTTACTACAATAAATTCAAATATCAATTCGTAGACCGACTCAAAACAGTTGTATAATCAATGCTATTAGCAACAACGACAGTATCAGAGAGAATATATGTTACATTGTCTTGGAATGCCATCCCATACACTGGTCCGATACATGTTGTTCGTTTAGATGTTTTACGCCACGAGTTTTGAGTGATATGGGGCCCGTTTTACAAAAGGTTGTAAATCCTAAATCCTAAGTCTCAGTCCTTATTGTCATTGGACTCAACAATCAGCGATGCGTTGCCATGGTAGTTAGGACTAAAAATTAGGATTTAGGACTTACAACCTTTCGTAAAACGGTTCCATGGTCTTTGTCAGTAATGGTTAAAAAGAAAATCTGGTTATAGTTTACCCGGAAAGAGAACACCGGTCTCCCGCAAGTAAACTAGCAAACATTCTCACAGATGCAGCTATGGTTCCATTGGGAATCGAACCCGCGTTAATTAGAGGTGACAGATTTCTCGGTTTAAAGAGCAGTTATGCTTTAATCACTCGGCTGTTCCTAAAGAGATTGTATGACCAATGTAACAATGTCAATCTCATCTCTGTGAGAATATACAAGTACATGTAAAACAGAATGTCTCAAAGTGGTCTGATTAGCGAGGTTACCTCTGGAGTGAGGTTCTGAGCATTGTTAAATACCGGATAAGAAGTGAAAAAAGACATCTGTGGCCTTAAATGCGTGGCGACCTCGCGAAGTGGATTTTAAAGCGACGTTCTATTATTTACTGTTATAGACATTTTTTTATATACTAATTGCAAAATGTCCTTGTAGTATTGTAACTTTCCAGTGCCTGTTCCCACGTAATCATTCTTTTCTCCTTTTTATCGGTTTTATAGGTTTTCATATCCCGTCCTCTATACTTAATGATATCATAATCTAGTTTCAGCGGAAAAGAACATTTGTCAATTGTTTATTGGGATTTACTTCAATCCCACGCTCACCTACTTAAATTCAAATTCTTTTGTTCCCAAAAAATATGATTTACCATATAAATCGAAATTTGAGCAGCGGTCGGGATTATGTCTTATATCTTTTGATCTGCGATTTTAATTACAAAGGGTATATATGCATTGGAAATTTATTAGAAATGTTATTCTGCTTACGGCAAATATTAAGTTTAATTCATTTACCGTCTAAAAGTAGTCAATACCCATCGACTTCTATTTTTGTCTGGTAACTAGTCTGTTAATCGAAGACATTTTGTTACAGCAGACATGTCGCTGAAGGTTTGATGAAATGAATACATTTTTCCCAAAATGCGTACATAAAAAAGTATGCTATCATTTTGCAGACAACTAAAAAATTCGTGTTTTTTTTAAAGAAAATACGAGTAAATGATTTGAATTTTATTGGTGTTATTGTTATAGATAATAAATTCAAATGATATTTGTAGACATAATCATGACCAATCTTTTAAAAAAGAGAATACAACTGGTTCATCTACACAGTCGGGTAAGATATTACGGCCGGTATAATAGCCTTGTTCATAATTATTATGTTTCACTCAATTCAATGTTTCTTATTCGATTTCTTTATTTGTTTGTTTATTGTTGTTTAACGTCCCACTCAAGAATATTTCACTCATATGGAGACGTCACCAAATGCCGGTGAAGGTGAAGGGCTTCACATTTTGGCCTATGCTCGGCACTTACGGCCATTGAGCAGTGAGGGTTCTTTAACGTGCCGACATCTACTGTGACACGGGACCTCCAGTTTTTACTGTTTCATCCGAAAGACAGGAAACCAACCTGCCGCCGTTGGGACTCGAACTCACGACCTTACGATCCAGAGTCGAGCGCGCTACCGACTGAGCCAGGCCGAGGTAAAGGGGTTCATCCAGGCCGGCTCGTCTACCAAGGTAAAGGGGGGCATCCAGGTCGGCTCTCCTATTCGACAGCAGTCGTTGAGTCATATGTGCCAATAGTGACGACGATGTATTCCTTACTTGTTTTATTCTAATTTGACTGTAGTAGTCAATAGGGGATACTTTTTTCATCATGACACCTGATCCCACCTCATGATTTCCAAAGGTCCGTGCTTGTCCAATGTTTATTAGATTTGTATATTGTCACCTAAACATTTTGAGGATTAATACTTTGACATAAGTGATTTTTGTATTTGTTCTTTTGAGTTTATTCATTATTGATAATTCTTTTATCTCTCTGTGTTTTAAATTTAATTCAGTTCATGATGCTGGTGTGATATATCATTGATAACGAGCAGTGTTTCATTCAATAACCTTATAAAATGAACGTTTCGGTTTTATTTGCCTAAAACTCGAGCTATTCGATTACCTAACGTCATAAAAGCTTCTGGGAGGAAATGTGACTAAATTCGTGATTGTAAATAATATATTTATCTGAATACCATGATCATGAGCTGTCTAGGTGAAACAATTTTTACATGTAACATTTTATATCATATATGTCCCAAAGAGATCATCTAAATAAGGTTAACAAATGCAGTAATAATGCCAAACGCAACCCATAATATAATGTTGGTTAGCATTACTCTGAGCATCGTGAATTAACTTTAGGTATTTTTGTACGAAGAGTACCGAGTATCCAATAAGCACGTGCTATTTGCAGTTAATATTCATTCTTTTCTTATTACCCTTTGTGTTTATTTTCGTACATCATCATTTCATACCTAAATCAGACAAACTTGGTCTTTCCGTTCGTTTCAAAACATTCGCTTCTGAAATTGTCCACGTGCCGGGTGGATCGGGTGATCTCGACCCATTTTTCACTCGTCCAATCGCATTCTCGGCTCTATCATACTTGACACATATGATCATAAACTGCCTAAAACCATCGGACATGGCCGCACGATTGAAAAAACATGAGGTACGTAATGTCAGCATTCAGGGTGACATTAAAGATTGGGAAAAATCATATATTCATCCGATTTTCTTCAGGAATTTAAGATAATGTTGAAAAGTATATATTTTACATAATACATGTACTTTCCAATAAAATTGCATCCTGTATTTTAAAAGTTAATATAAAACACATAGAAATCGGCCGACTTTTACATACGCCGATTGTGTAAAAGGCCCGGATTGCTGAATGACCGAGAGCGTAAGGGACGCGACCCCCTTACCGAACTACGAAGCACATTTGATATGGCGGAAGAGTTTATCTGAAGGATCAGTGTATACGGAGATACCGCTGAATTTTTACTTAAGGAACGGGAAAACTTAAATTCTAATAAAACAAATAACTTCGAAAAGAATATCTTTTACAACATTTCACGTGTTTGATAATGTATTTGAACACATATTTTATCATATTCTCGACTATATGTCAGGGAAAAAAATCATCATTGTGACAGCTTATAACACTTTAATATTATATTATATAAAACACAGATACCAAAGTCGGGTGACTCAACATTTCATTTAGTGAAACATAGTGCATGTTATTGCAAAGGAAATCATTATACCGATCTTAATATTCGCGGAATACATCAAACACCAAACACAAATCCCGATTTCTCTTTCATAACGACTTATCAGTAGGTAGTTTGCCTGTATGAAATATTCGTATTTTGAACATGCCCTAGCATATCATGTCATTTGCGAGATATGAACACCACGTACAGGTAAAAGCGGGATAGTACTACTTTAATGTGGAAAATTGACAATGTCATGGGAAAGATGAATCGTAACGTTTGTTGTATACAATGAAATTTTTACAAATGATAAAAGGACACATTTGTGTTTTCGTGTTTCAAATATTGCACTGAAATTAATTAAATGTAAGTGTGGAGACTCTCCGTATTTTATTTCCATTATCTAAACGCGTTTGATGTCAAGGTTCCGCAAATTTTACGGCCGGTATAATAATCATGTTTGCGATCACTCTATTTCACTAAGTGAAATGTTGAATTGACTGTTCGATAGCGGTTGTTGAGACGTTTGTACCAATTGTGGTGAAGATCTGTTCTTCACCTATTTCATCTGGATTTGACTATGGACTCAAGGCGGGTGTAAATGGTCAACAACGGATGCTTACTTCTCCTTGCCACCTGATCCAACTTCTTTATTTAAAAAGGTCCGAGTTTGTCCATTTTTTACCAGATTTGTACTTATATCCTGAGCATCCTTAAGGTTTATACTTTGGTATCTGAGATTAAAGCCGGGCCTGAGACCATAAACATTGAAAATTCTGAGACAAATTTTATTCTCAAAAGTTAAGAATTTTCTCATCTGTGTGAATAGTGAAAACTCGAGGATCATAAAACGACTTTAGAATTTTGCCAACTGAGATTAAGATTGTCAAGGGACAGTGTAAATCTCGTCCAGGAAATATGTCCCAATTTATGTTCCGATTCACTTTACTTCGATGTTTGTTTGTTTGTTTATTGATGTTTAACGTCCCACTCAAGAATATTTCACTCATATGGAGACGTCACCAAATGCCGGTGAAGGGCTTCAAATTTTGGCCTATGCTCGGCACTTACGGCCATTGAGCAGTGAGGGTACTTTAACGTGCCGTCACCTACTGCGACACGGGACCTCCAGTTTTTACTGTTTCATCCGAGAGACAGGAAACCAACCTGTCGCCGGCGGGACTCGAACTCACGACCTCACGATCCACAGTCGAGCGCGCTATCGACTGAGCACATTGTTCTTATCATAATTTATGATTAATTATTAACTAACCGAGCAAGAGGAGTAAAACGCGTTAAAAATCAAGTAGGCAGCACGTTTTGTGGCATAAAAAGAGAAACAGACAGACAGACAGACAGACACACACACACACACACACACACACACACACACATATATATATATATATATATATATATATATATATATATATATATATATATATATATATATATATAAACATTGAAAAGGTCTTATATATATAATATGTATTATGTATCTATTAAACGATATTCAAGATACATGTAAATTAGTATAAGTTCATTAGATAAGATAAATGACTCGGAACAGATACTAGGCACATGTACCGGACTGAAGTCGCACCTCCCTATTGTTAATGTAAAAAAATAGATGTTAAATCAAGAATGAGCGATTGATAATATTGATATATAAATCACAGATACCAAAGTATATATATTGAAAGAAGGTTCATGAAACAATATACAAATCAGGTGAAAATTGAATGTGTCGACCGGCCACACCTAACTTGAGTCCATAGCTAACTTTTAATGAAACAATTGCCACTATAGAAAAAAATCACCGTTTCAGAACTACTTATTTCAAAACTACGAGACTGTGTGTAGAGAATATTTCGAGGTACATTCTAGACATCGACATTTAATTTACCTTATATATTCTTCAAATAAATATTGATATCTGGCAGTTTTTATGGTTGATTTTCCAAACGACTAATACTGCAACAGGCGAAATTGACAATAATTACGCTCAAATCAAAATCACTACTTTATCGTTACTTTTGGCATGTCAATATTTTAAGCGTCTTTGATATGTTTGTATCATACCCAGAAGCTGGATCAGTTTTCATTAATTTCAGACAGAGTTAAATGATAGATTCAGCGTTTGCATCGTAGTTGTAGCTTATTCTATCCAAGAATAACGTATCTGTCTCAGGTAACATTAATATATCATGTCCCATTTCACACGGGTGAAATCGGGTATTAAGATGGATAAATATTCCCTTGCCGAACGGACAAACTCATAGTGAGTCCGTGGTCAATTACAACAACTCAGTCCTAACCCTAATCTGTATAAACAAGCACTACTATCGTCTTGAACATTTGGTAATATTTTTCTCATGGTTTAGGTATTTTTTCATAATTTAAACTGAATTATATTATAGATGTTACAGAAATTGAGTGTAAGATTTATACCTGGTCAGATGACCAGAACGTCATGATTTTGTGTCGTCCGTGAAGTACAGTATTTCATTGGCTATTAGTAACATCATTTGTGTCTGTCTTTTGTGAAACTTACTGGAAAGGTTCATTTTTGTGTGATAAGTTTCTGGAGACCGATGGGTTGAACAAACTTACAGGAAAGGTTCATTTTTGTGTGATAAGTTTCTGGAGACCGATGGGTTGAACAAACTTACAGGAAAGGTTCATTTTTGTGTGATAAGTTTCTGGAGACCGATGGGTTGAACATGTCCTACATTGCTTTGTAAGTGATTACAGATAATTTGAAGTTGACATGTACAATACTGCCGAATAACTGATAATTTATAAATGAAGATATACGTATTGATACCAAGAAACTGATTCGGTTCTACACTGACTAATTAAGTATAGGCAGATGAAAGAATTAAGGTTAGGAGACACACATGCCCCATATTACCAAATTACTTATGTTAATTACAGTCAGATATAAGAAATTAGAGGGTAGACACAGATATGTCCAACGTCTCTAAATAACTAAATCAAGTATTGGAAAAGAAGGCGGGGCTAGATATGATATATAACATCACTAAATAACTAATATCCTACAGTCAAATATTGAGAAAGAAGGCGGGGCTAGATATGATATATAACATCACTACATAACTAATATACTACAGTCAAGTATTGAGAAAGAAGGCGGGGCTAGATATGATATATAACATCACTACATAACTAATATACTACAGTCAAGTATTGAAAAAGAAGGCGGGGCTAGATATGATATATAACATCACTACATAACTAATATACTACAGTCAAGTATTGAGAAAGAAGGCGGGGCTAGATATGATATATAACATCACTACATAACTAATATACTACAGTCAAGTATTGAGAAAGAAGGCGGGATAGATATGATATATACGGTCAACATCGCTAAATAACAAATATACTGCAGTGAAGTATTGAGAGAGAAGGCGGGGCTAGATATGATATATAACATCACTAAATAACTACTATACTACAGTCAAGTATTAAGAAAGAAGGCGGGGCTAGATATGATATATAACATCACTACATAACTAATATACTACAGTCAAGTATTGAGAAAGAAGGCGGGGCTAGATATGATATATAACATCACTATATAACTAATATACTACAGTCAAGTATTGAGAAAGAAGGCGAGGGTAGATATGATATATACGGTCAACATCGTTAAATAACAAATATACTACAGTCAAGTATTGAGAAAGAAGGCGAGGCTAGATATGATATATAACATCACTACATAACTAATATACTACAGTCAAGTATTGAGAAAGAAGGCGAGGGTAGATATGATATATACGGTCAACATCGTTAAATAACAAATATACTACAGTCAAGTATTGAGAAAGAAGGCGGGGCTAGATATGATATATAACATCACTACATAACTAATATACTACAGTCAAGTATTGAGAAAGAAGGCGGGGCTAGATATGATATATAACATCACTACATAACTAATATACTACAGTCAAGTATTGAGAAAGAAGGCGGGACTAGATATGATATATAACATCACTAAATAAGTAATATACTACAGTCAAGTATTGAGAAAGAAGGCGGGGCTAGATATGATATATAACTATCACTACATAAACTAATATACAACAGTCAAGTATTGAGAAAGAAGGCGGGGCTAGATATGATATATAACATCACTACATAACAAATATACTACAGTCAAGTATTGAGAAAGAAGGCGAGGATAGATATGGTATATACGGTCAACATCGTTAAATAACAAATATACTGCAGTGAAGTATTGAGAAAGAAGGCGGGGCTAGATATGATATATAACATCACTACATAACTAATATACTACAGTCAAGTATTGAGAAAGAAGGCGGGACTAGATATGATATATAACATCACTACATAACTAATATACAACAGTCAAGTATTGAGAAAGAAGGTGGGGATAGATATGATATATACGGTCAACATCGCTAAATAACTAATATACTGCAGTCAAGTATTGGAAGAGAAGGCGGGGATAGATATGATACATAGCATTACTAAATAGACAGTAATATAAAATCTCTGATACAAAAGTATAAATCTACAGGAAGTACATAATACATATACAAATCCGATGATATTGGACAAACACTGACCTCTGGAAATCAAGAAGTGTGATCAGGTGGGATGCTGGAGTAAACATTCCCTGCTGACCTGTCACACGCTCCGTGAGTCAACAGTAGGATTCAAATAAAATATTACCACCAAGTAACTGATAAACTGCAGACAAGGAAAAAAGGAAATAAACACAAACATGTCCACCAACCTCACAAAGAAACCAGTTAGCTACAAACAAGTGTAAATGCAAAGGGGGAGGGGAGATATGTCAAACACATCCAAGTAGGGGGATAAAAACAAACATGTCCAACCTCACTGAGAAACCACCTTTTTAGTAAGAGAATAATTACCATTTACTAAAAGAACGGGCATTTCCCATATCATGTAGCAATTTATTAATAGTATAAAAAGAAATGAGTATTGACTAATTAAGAATAAGTTCACAAGTTCAGGAGCTATATGAATTACCTTTATCTAATTACATTAAATTGTAATATAATTCATATTACTTTCATTAACTTGCTTAAATCGAACTTACTAAATCATAAAATAAAACTGTCTTGGGTATAGGGACAATCAGTGCAATGATTTATTTATATTTACACCTGAGGCCGTTGAAATAACGTGATAAACAATGACAATAAAATAGATATTTCAGTTATTTTCATATCAAAGTGAATTATTCTATCATGACGCACAACATGGTTAAATAGGAACACGTTCTTTGTATTGTAGCTTCACTTAGCACAAATTAAGTGTCTTATCCCAGTA
Organism: Atrina japonica; assembly: GCA_030159075.1. Lineage (NCBI taxonomy): Eukaryota > Metazoa > Mollusca > Bivalvia > Pterioida > Pinnidae > Atrina > Atrina japonica. The sequence goes on from BROG01000082.1 coordinate 554,616, forward strand.
ACTATCTTCAAGCTTTATTTTTCATGTTTAGGCTATCAGTTCACCAGACGAAATAGACAAATGACATCGTTTTAAATATATTTAGCATTGAAATAAATGATGAAATACAAATGTGTATAATTCTGATAATTTTTCAGAATTATAATCTGCACGTATGATAGAGTAGTACCATGGTTCTTCGGCCTGCAGGCAAGGTTATCATTGGAAAATAAACAAAGGGTGTCTAGTTAATGTAAATGAATACAATTAAAAATTCTGAGGCAAAAGGCTGCGATCTCATCGCGACATTTTGATGTGACAGAGGTACAGAGTATAATTTTAGGGGAAATATTAAACATTCATATTTTCTAACTTTGTGAACATGATATCTAATTTTTGTACTTATTTTCGACATTAATTGACGTCATAATTGAAATGCTACGAGCGAACTGTAGTAATCACTCCACAGTCATCTTGACGACGGCTGCAATTAACACATGTGAAAGTAAAATACATGTATTTATATCAGTGAGAAATAATACTGACACGGGACATTTCTGCCATCACCTGAAAGTGTCAATTTTTTTCTATGTGGTACAGGTAATATTATAAACATTACAAACCCTTTAGCAGTAACTGCGGTTCTGTGACTTTGTCAGTCATCCGGTTGGCAAAATGATAGAGATACCCGCAAAAACATAGACGTCGTTATAATAACTGATTATTTCTTGCCGTCATTTTCCGGGAATCTGTATCATTCTACACATAAGTATACTGAAGTTGATATAAAAAACATGCTGGAATTTCTAATAGACAATATATTTGTAATGTTCGGAGACGTGGTCTTTCAACAAACTGTCGGCATTCCTATGGGAACCAATTGTGCTCCTTTATTGGCCGACCCTGTTCCTTTATTCATACGATGCAGACTTCATTCAGAAACTGCTGAATCAAAAGAAGAAAAAGTTAGCGGTGTCCTTTAATTTGACATTTAGATATATCGACGACGTTTTGTCAATTAATAATGACAATTTTCATACATATGTCAATGCGATATATCCCAGCGAACTAGAAATTAAAGATACAACAGAATCAAGTACACACGCTTCATACTTAGACATTTTACTTAATATAAACACAGACGGGAAATTAGCAACTAAGCTATACGATAAACGCGACGATTTCGGCTTTCCCATCGTAAATTTTCCACATTTAAGTAGTAATATCCCTCAGTCACCTGCATATGGAGTTTATATTTCACAAATGATCCGATATGCCAGGGCGTGCACAACATATGAAGATTTTATATACAGAGGTAAACTACTCACTGACAAATTATTTGACACAGGGATATCGAAAACTGCGTTTAATGTCAACGTTCCGCAAATTTTATGGTCGGTATAATAGTCTTGTTTGCGACTACTCTGTTTCACTAAGTGAAATGTTGAGTTGCCTTTTCGTTGGCGGTTGTTGAGACGTCTGTACCAATTGTGACGAGGATACACTCCTCACGTGTTTCATTGGACTTGACTGTGGACTCACGGCGGGTGTGACCGGTCGACAGGGGATGCGTACTCCTCCATGGCACCTGATCCCACCTCTTGGTTTCCAGAGGTCCGTGTTTGTCCATTTTTACCGGATTTGTATCTATGTCCTGGACATATTTATACTTTGGTATCTGAGATTTTTATATTTGTCAACCGGTAATCTGGCCAAGTCATAGGACCGTAGGTCCTGCTAAAGGGTCTATAAAAAAGTTTGTCTTGTACCAGAAGGGGCTAGGAGGGGGTCAAAACAAATGCCGAAGACGGTCGTTTAAAAGTTCACAAGTTGAACTCGAATTGTAGATAGATGTAAACTTTCAAATATAAAAGGGATATCATACAAGGCCAAAAATATTGTATTCGTAGATGCGTCTAAGAGTAAACATTGTAAAAAAGAACTATCTTATTATCTAAATCATTAATACGTGTTTAGATCCAACAAATGTTCAACATATGAACACTTTATACACAGAGACAACTACACACTGATGATTATACTTTGTTGTTGTCACAGGCATATTCGGAATCGCGTTAAATGTCAACACTTCGCAAATTTCGCGGTCGTCATGATTACCTTATATCCTTTGAATCATCATTAAGTAAACCGCACCTTTTACACATTTCAATGTTAATATGTACTTTTACATACCACCAGGGGAGATAATTGTTTTCCTGAAACAAATAAGAACCTGTAGTACACACTCAAACTCAATGATTCAGTTCATTATTCATAACAGTACTCCGTATATAGTCAACAAATGAAACGCAAAGAAACAGATGGTAAAATTTGCAATGTCACTTGAGTTGGTCTGGACTAGGTATTAGTCTTGCTCATAAATACTCTTAAAATACTAGTATGTGCGCGAGCTAGAACTTAATCTCAAATGTATATTTGATCTGGGCAAAGTATTAGTCTTGCGAGCAAATTTTCGTACATTATGTGAGCCAGAAATTAATCTGAAATGTATAGTTTGTCTGGGCGATGCGTAAGTCTTGTTCACAAACAATCACAGAGTATGTGGGCTAGAACTTAGTATCAAATTTATAGTTGGAATAGGCGAAGTATTAGTCTTACTCGCAAGTTCTCACATGTATGTGAGCCAGAACTTATAATTTCAAATGCCATGGCTAGAAATACAACCCGGATGAAAAAGGTATTGTAATAAATTGTTTTTGGAGTCATTATGTATATGTCACGAAATCAAAATACAAAAAAAAGACACGCGCACAGTTCTGATTAACGTATCGGAGTTGACGCGATCAAATGATAAAAGTTATTAAAATATAATGAGGTTTTGATTAGCTCAAATCGTATTTAAATATCACAGTACCAACATACAATGTATAAATGATCATTCATTGATTTGGCAAAAGTGTCGTGATACATAACAATACATTTTGACATAAAAAATATGAAATAGTTTATATTAAATTGAGTAGCACATAAGAAAGATGGGCAATTCGCCATATTAATGCCAATCCACGTGTATTTGTCTTATATTCAATTGTTCTCCTAATTATCTTACTGATTAAAACAATAATGCTTGATAAAAGCGATAAAATCAATAATGTATTTTGATTCCATCATCAATATCATATGATGTTATCATTTTAATTTGAAATGTGTCATGTGAAATGGGAAGACAGTACACTGCAATGATGCATTATGTGCCCTAAGCTTGTAACACATTAATGCGCTAACAGGACTCTTTAAATTTAAGGTTATTAAAGCATTTGTCACTGCATACAACTATGTAGTTAATTTGATCTACACTTGTTGTCGAAATGTCAATTACACCCGTCCAATGTTTAACTAGTAATCACCAGCATATTCCTGGAAGTGATATAATTTTATTTTCGTTTGTTTAAATCTGATTCCTGATGAATAAATCTTTTTTTCCAAAAACAAATACGGAAGAAAAAGAAAAATGACGTAATTATAGTGCATTGAAAATTGTTCAATTACGCAAATATTCAAAATTAGAAAAATATCTTTATTTTATTTCATCGTCAAGTCATTGACATTTAAATATCCCCAAGACACTTCGAATTCTGTCGTTGTCAACGATAACAAAAGGTCAAAACTACAATCAGCAAAGAGTCATCAACGTTAAACATTCGAAAATAAATAATTGTTCCAAATAGGATATCATCGTTCAATTAATAATATTTAAGAAATAATATATTGGTAAACTTTGATGCAGCAGAAAATTGTGAGTAAGCAAGATAAAAACAAAATTATTTACAACTTGGGCAGTAATTATAGCACAAAAAGTAAAGTTGATTTTTCACGAGGTCACCCTTGACATTTTGGAGATAGCTTAGAGGGAAGGTCGAACTATTTATGCAGTAATGATGAAAAAACTTCTATAATAAATAATGAATACCATAATGATAATAATGATGGTGCTTATAACAGCAACGACGACGACGATGACGACAACTACGACGACGACGATGATGATGATGCCGATTATGACATTGGTACTGGTTATGATAACAATAACAATGCAGAGCATTTGCGTGTTCTACAAAGTATATATATATATATATATATATATATATATATATATATATATATATATATATATATATATATAATGATATTCAGCATTATTTTAATACACACTTAAAATTGTATAACATTGTTTACTCTATTTCGTTACTTAAGATACCCATTTTAAAGTTTTTATTCGCTCTGTTACCCATTAATTTAGTGTAGTCATTATACATGTTCACATCTGATATCAGTATGCATAAATATAAAAATGTATTACACAATGTTGGCGCGTGCCAATAGATTTGCATAAATTAACTGGTTGTCTCTGTGATATATTGCGATAACATTCTGTCAATTAATCTACACTACAAATGAACTGATCTGTATAAGGTTCATTTAAGGATACATGTACAAAACATTTGACAATCCTCTATTGAGTATTTCAACTATTTATTTATGTAACGATTCCAAAAAAGAGAACAAAAATTGGTGAATGACCTTTTTGAACCCTCAGAATATTTTTATTGACACGTGCAAAAACAAAGGTCCAATAAGTATTAGGTATAAATTTCTACCTGACTTTCATTTCGTAAACTGAACGCTTGCCGAGGAAACAGTCGATACATTATTTTTAAAAAGTCTTTGATATGATCTGGTACCTTGATAATAGGTTGGCGCATTTTAAAAGGGCTATCGTATTTCCCAGCTATATTTATATTAAGTTATGACATTATATATTTATCTTGTTCCCACTTTTTGATTTACCAAAAGGTGGGAACACCCCTGGTATATCAAAAAGTGGGATTATGATATAATGAAAGTGGTAACCCGTGTATGACCAATCTTGAGGTCAAAGTTTACTGGAATAAAATTTGAGGCATGTCTATCAGTGATTTGTTCAGCGGATTGGGTTGTGCATGCGTGCTTTCATATTTGAAATATTCTCTCCATTAGGTAGGATAAGTTATAATTTTGTCAAAGCAATTAGACATGAAATATTTTAAATTTTTCACCCGATCAATCGTTATGGAAATTCAAATAACAGATGTATATACCTTGAAATTTATCATTTTTCTGTTTAAGCAATAAAAAGCAATTTGTTTTTGATGTAAAACATCGATGTTAAGATAATAAAAGTAAAAAGTCCATAAGACATCGACATAAAATGTAAGAAATAAGAATTTCCAAAGAACATCGACAATCAAATTTTAGAATATGAAAATCACAGATACCAAAGTATTGATCTTTAGGTTAAGATCTGGTGAACATTGGACAAACACGGACCTCTGAAAGCTAAAAGACTGGGTTCAGGTAACGTCCCTGTTGACCAGTCACACCAACGCGAGTCAACAGTTAGATAATAGAATTAGCGTCCTGATATTTGTGGCAACGAATCAGTAAGTCGTTTGCCTCTGTATATGAAATGTCGTATGATGAACACGCTCTAGCGTAACGTTTCATCCGTGGGATTTAAACAGCATATGCAGCGAAAAAGGTTTATTACTACTTAAATGCGGAAGTTAGAAAAAACTCGAAATCAGCACGTTTGTCGTATAGAATGATTGTTAATTTCCCTTGTAGAAATATTAAAAAAGAAATCCTTCTTTATTGATCCTAGTAGCCACATATGAACTCCGTTTCAAAGAGTGGTTAAGTCCACTGTCAGAATTCAGGAGTGTATAATTCAGGAGTGTATAAGTTTCAAAATGCTTCTACGTTTAATATTGACATGTTCACCCCTGAAATATGACAATAGACTATACTATTTACTTATTTTGGGTGAGTCTAAATTTGAACACAGTGATTAAAACAACTATTTTGTTTATTGTAATTTCCTTGACATATATTATGATTACAAAGATTGACTGATTTACTCCATGTCACCTGGTCAAACGTTCAGATTTCCAAAACATTCGTGTAGATCGACTGCTCTATACTTAGAATATACGTTTGGTATTTCGAAATCACAGAAATAAGTTAAACCTAGTTAAACCTAAGTTAAAGCTGGTTTCCTTCAATTGAACCTAGTTAATACGAGGTTCGAAAAGGGGGATTAAGTGAAGAAAACTTGGTTTTTATTCATCAATGTGCATTTGAATCTGCTATAGAAAATCTAGGCTAGTGCACATTACTGGGATTCTGGGGAAAAAAGCCTTGTTTTACTTAGTAAACCAAGCCTTTTTTTTTTAGAAAAACTGGGTTTCTTCAATTGTTGTAATGTTGGTACATTCAAATCTAATTTTTTTCCGGTTAATGTGAATTAATGAGAAAACTAGGCTTGAATTGTATTGAGGAATATAAAGCTGTGATAATGACCTAGATAGAAAAGGCCTAGATATGTTTCGTGTGTGACATTACAGTCTTGCGTTTTGATGACTTTCTGACCTCCGTATACGTATATTCGGTATAGCTATTTTACTAACTCACTAATGTTGTGCTAAGTTGTTTATTGGAAACAGGTCAAAGCACATTTAAGTGCTCATGTTAGGCAATTGTCTGTCCCGATTTTAATATACATTTTTTGTAAACCTAATTTTAAAAAATTAAAAAGTGATTCAACCTTCGACCTATAAGCTACTTAAGTTTGATGTCAATGGTAAAAATGTGAGAAAAATTGTGATGTTTTCATTGGCAGTAAAATTGTGTGACTCTCGCAGGTTTTTGCTAATTTGGAAACTCTGGAAATAACATGCATTTTTCCAGTAAAAATGCTGATGTCATATTGTGGCAGTAAATTCATAACTTATAACACGTGGGTAGTGTCCTTAATTGAAATTAACCTGCAATATATTTCAAGCATGTGTACACAATGTATATTTTTTCAGTATATTGACTGTATTATACATCATAAAACTTACGATTACCATTAACTCGTATCAGTACTTTTGATGCTAACTTACCGATGTTCAAAGTGTTTATCTTGCCATAATAACAGGTTGCACTGCGTTATACTCCCTTGATTTTTTTATGATTTATTTGTTGTACAAAACAAACAAATATCATTTTATAAAGTTGTATAAAATTTTCAGTGCGTGTAATCATATCAGTGATTCTTAAGAATATATAGAGTCATATTTGCATACAATGTTTCATTAATTGCAGACATACCGGAATGACATATACAGGATGACGTCTGTATCATTATAAATATGAGTAGAGAGCGTGGAAAATCAACAAAGCATTATTGGCAAATCTCATGATTATGAACTAACATAACTGAATATAGATTTTTAGTAAACATATCTGTTAATTAGGTGTAATTATATTGTCATGTTCGTAAACAATAAATGAAAAACGTTTTATTGACAGTAGATTGACTCTGAAACAGACTCGTGTAGACTCATGGCTGCATGTTAAAAACAAGGAGCGCTAACGGTGTACGGCAGGGATTTGATTAGTCCGACCACACGTTTAATTACCTATGTCGTAACATAGTTCCGAATTAAATTTTAATGATTCGGTTATTTCGTTAAATCTTTTAAGTATGGTATATATCTTGGTGTAAGATTACGTGTTTCAAGTTCAATTACCGTAGTCAACCCAATAAGCGCCCATGGTGATTAAAAGGGAAAAGGGGCGGATGCTTATTGGGACCATATAGAGTCAAATTTACGTAAAACGGTTAGTTAAATTTGTATAAGGCACGGTGATCAAATTGTAGTAGTTATTGCTGAGGACACCTCTGTTGCTGGGGGCTAACGATAAATTAACTTCATTTTCTGGTCTAAATCGCCTCGCCAAAGGGCTAGAAAAGATTCTCGATCGTGTGTAATACGTGAGTAAATCTGATTTTTTAGGGGGAGAATTGCCTTTAGGGACATGGGGCGCTTATTGAGTATAAAACGGTAAAATAGGTTTCATAGAATTGTTTTGACGAAATGATCATGTTTAGATTAAGATTTGATCGTGTAAAAATGTCGTTATAATGTGTCGAAAGTGGCCAAATGAAATGAGTAAAGAATAATTTTAGAATAACTGAATGTGTCTGCAAGCGTGGAAACTCGGTAAATCGCACAGTTTTCCATTTCCGATTTAATAGTCTCAACGGGATAAATGACAACTAAATGAGATCTAAAATTCCGGTAGGAAACAGCACTCATTTGCCTACGTATTTTTCAACATGGCCATACGTTTGCATAATATCATTAAATCACAATAAAAAATCCCGAAGCTGCAATCGGAGCTAGTTTGTGTTACAACCTTCGAATGTCATCTGCTATGCTTCACTTCCTCGTCTCCGGCATCGACATATGTCCCGGAATTCAGTTGCGGCATATTTATTTCCCGCTGAACATAAGATTGCCCACTGTTTCAGATTCAAATACCTCTTCTTGGCCTTGAAAGTGTGTGCATGCTAAGTGTATGCGACAATCTCTAAGAAATTGATTGTGAGTACATGTATTTCACGAAGCAAACGATTGATCATGATAAATAATAAATCTTTAATTAGATGTGTTAAGCTCATATACTATTTCTGACAACGATTTAAAGAAGCAAGAACGGTTTCGCTTGCTCTTGTAACAGAATTATTATTACCGTGTATATCCTGTATTTTGTTTTCCATTATTATTTTCGAAGGTCGAATCCTTTGTTTGATATCTGTATGGATAATAACCGCTATACGATTATAAGGATTGTCTATTTTTTTTTATTGTTTATTGATTTACAATTAATTGGAATGAAGGCGAGAGACAACTATCATACTAACATTTATAGTTATAGTAATTAGACATATATTTTATTTGTCTTTTAATTTTAATCATATCTACATGTTAAATGACACTGTATTTCTGCAAATTTGATAATTTACCATTCTCACTGATTGTGTAGAAAATAGGAACAATTAATAGTATTGTTTGGGGAAAAAACTCAATGGCTAATGAACAGGATTATTGACTATTAAAAGATTCATATCAGGTGACCTTTTAACCAAACATTTCAAGTCGTTTAATCCGTATATGTGAAACAATTTAATGTAATAATCACTCCGACAATGTCTGATCATTTTTAATATATATGCCAAATCAAGTTTATCATATTTGAATAGACTTCAGCCATTAACACGGTATTAATACGTTTGCATTTGTGTAAATATTTGACGAATATTTATAGCGTTAAAAATGTCATGGGTAAATGAAGTCAGGAAAAATCATTTCGATCCTCACACCTTTGTCGATTTACCTCTTTATATCACTAAATTTAATGGTGTTTTTCAAAACTTTTAATTCATTTCACTGACGAGCCGTTTCATAAAAGCAAACAGATTTTAATCGAAATTAACCATTGTTCAATTGTTTATTAGATTTTTATTAAACCTACGATGTTTCCGTGCGTTGGAGTCGGTATCTATTAAGTACATGCACACCGACGTGTTAATCACAGAAATATTCACAAACACAATTACAGTGAAAGCTAAAATACATGGACTGGACCTCAGTGTTTCGATGAAGTCTAAACATTACTTGATATTTTCTTTCAAAAGCGTAAATAGGTGGGTAGGTTTAATGCACCATAAATGTAACAAACTTCATATAGATCCATACTGATGAGCTTTCCACTGAGCCTGACGTTTTCAGCGAACTCGAGAGGTTTCCGAGGAAAATTTGCGATGGGTGTGGCATGCTTACAGGGGACGCTGACTCTTTCCGGACACCTGATCCCCATACGTATAGGATCCGCAGTTGGCCGTTATTATATCCATTTTTGCTTTGATACGTCTTCATTTTTCACTTTAAAGTTTAATTTAGAGCGTTTCTTATGGATTTTAAAATACGTGTTAAACATTGAATGATCATTTTAAAGTTGTTGATTCCCGTGTTGGCATATCGTTGTTTCAAATATATTTTAAAATCATCAATATACTCATCATTAAAGGGGCCGTAGCTATGTTTACCGAAAAATATTTCGATTTTTTCTATTTTACCTAATTGTACTTTATGTACATAACATTTAAGAGAGCCGGCCTTGCTCAGTCGGTAGCGCGCTCGACTCTTGATCGTGAGGTCGTGAGGTTGTGAGTTCGAGTCCAGCCGGCGGCAGTAAAATCGAGGTCCTGTGTCGCAGTAGGTGTCGGCACGTTAAAGAACCTTTGCTGCTCAATGGCCGTAAGTGCCGAGCATAGGTTAAAATTTGAAGCCCTTCACCGGCAATTGGTGACGTCTCCATATGAGTGAAATATTCTTGAGTGGGTCGTTAAACAACGATAAACAAACAAAATAAACAAATAAGAGTTATACACAGACATACAAATCTTATATTTCTATATTTTTATGAAAATGATTTGCATATACAAACAGTAGTGTTGAATTAATGAGTTGCAGGTGAATAAAATCCTGATTTTCTCAAGCAATTTCAACAAAATATATAGGTATTAAAGAATTGTGTGTCTGTGTATATCTATTTTTTGTTATTGTATATCAATCGAAGTAGTAAAAAAGGAGAGAAAATGTTTTGAAAAATCACAAAATTAATACCCCTTTATTATGTTAGCAAAATATCTTGGAGAAGGCAAGTGTAAAGTTGTGTAAACAATTGTGTACTCCGCTTTTCTAGATCTGGGGTTCACCTTTAAAGTGAAATAAGCCACTATGAAGAACTGCGTTTTTAATTGACCTTGTTGTATTATATTTGTGTGGTTGAAAAAATAAAAAGTAATGAATAAAACCTTCCTCTCAGGTTCATATGACATTCAATACAGAATATCGACAAGTATCATTTTAATTATAATGTAACTTTCCAAACCCGAACTTCGTTTAGACCGAGATCGATATTTTTGTTGACTTGTCGAGGGGAACTGTTTTTCGGCGTCGTCCATACAGTAATTATTGGTTGAACTCTGCCGTCTTTTTCACTTTTTGACTGATACATACTTCGTTTATCATTTTGGTTCTATTACTTACTGTTTGTTTATATGAAATTTGACTGACGAAAACGCTTAACGGATTGGTTAACATGTTTTCTTTACATATGCGTTGTTAGTATTTGGAAGTTTAAAATCCAGACTTTGTTAACATGATTGGTTTTAGGAAGTTGCACTGCATATGAATATGTAATGGACAAAGAATATGTAAGGAACACAGAATAAAATGATAGAATAATTGAGATGCTTCCCTGCCTTTGCCGTACAAATGTCGTATGTTTTCTAGCATAAGATGTGACAAAACTTTTTAAATAGCATCAACAATGTATAAGTAAATTATGCGAGCTATAATATTCATTAACTCTTTTATCATTCCACACCAATATTCGATACAGTAATCAATACAGATTATAGAGAGCGCAGCGAAGGCCGTTCGCAAAGCGAACTCACAGATAACGTGTACACAACATAGAAAAGTGATGGAACTGTGTCGGAAGCCTGTAGAGTCTAAATATTCTAAAGCCTGGATGATCGAAGATGAACCACGTGAACTTGACGCTTTACCAGTTACTCTTAACAAGCACGTATTCAAAGCAAACGTATTTGAGACATTTTATCATAATAGTTTTGCCGGAAGAGCTTATTTTCTATATATTCGTCGTCACATTTAAACTGTGACGTCATTTTGCAGAGCGAATAGACTTCCAATGAATGCTTTTCCAGCTTTTGTATAACATGGAGCTGCACTCGCCTTAAAGGCATTGACCTAATTAATGTTAATCGTATCAAGAAACATTTCGTAGCTTATCCGAGTTTTTGGCGCTGCAAAGGACCGAACTTGCCTGATTGTTTGTTTGTTTGTTTATTGTTGTTTAACGTCCCACTCAAGAATATTTCACTCATATGGAGATGTCACCAAATGCCGGTGAAGGGCTTCAAATTTTGGCCTATGCTCGGCACTTACGGCCATTGAGCAGTGAGGGTTCTTTAACGTGCCGACACCTACTGTGACACGGGACCACGGATTTTACTGTCTCATCCGACAGACAGGAAACCAACCTGCCGCCCGAACTTGCATGATCCTCCGCGCCAAGAACGAGGACGTTAATATTTCAAAATATATATTCAATAACATTTTTATAATGTATTTAGCAATGATACAATTGTCACAATTAAAAATATATTTTGTTTAATTCTCAACGAATTACAATAATATCCCAAATTTGAGTTATTTGTCATCGAAATAGCACGTATAAATATAACATAAAAGTAGTTCCGGAACATCAAAACCGATCAAGGGCGTATGTGGTATGATATTGACCTTTCCATTTAATGTTAAGTAAATGGAAAACGAAAGTAGCATATGTAATAATAACACTAACAGCATTTCCGTAGGACTACTTGGTAGTTTTAAAGGGCCTATTTTGTTGTCAGACACCAGTCGTAATGATTTGTAAATTATTGTAAGTCGAACGTGAGATAGTCAGAGGTACAGAGGTGAGCAAAAACTTGCTGATGAACATGGAATAGATTTATTCGAATCATATCCAAAGTATTAATCTTCAGGATGTCCATGATGAAATATACAAATCTTGTGAATATTCATTGGACAAACACGCACCTCTGAATATTGGATCAGGTGCAATGGATGAGTACGCATCCTCTGTGGACCGGTCATACATGCTGTTAGTCCACAGTCAAACCCAAACGAGACAATTGAGAAACAAATCATGGTCACAATTAGTACAAACGAATCAACAACCGACACCGAACAGGTAACTCAACATTTCACCCAGTGAAACTTAGTTATTGCAAACAAGGTCATTATACCGACCGCAAAATGTTCCGAACGTTGTCATCAAGCACAATTTTCGATATTCCAGTATCAACAATTATCAGTTAGTAGTTTCCCTCTTTATATGAAATAGTCATATGTAGAACACGTCATGGCATATTTGATCATTTTATATATAAATACGATAGCTGGATATTACTAATTAAATGTGTAAAATTAACGATGAAATAAGAAAGAATAGCTATTACATATAAATACAATATGAACACTTCGTGATGTTTTAAAATATAGTTTAATATAATTGCATCGCATGTGAAATGATATTCTTTAAGATATACTTTCAGATTCGTATGACATTTTATAGAAATAATATAGGAAAAACAAAGACACGGGTTAGTTGCTAAATGACATTTCAACTTTAATACTGTTTAAACCTTTTGAAAAATGAAAGAAAGAAAAGATTATGATATAAGGAAATTACTCAAAGAATTATTTTGAAATAGTGTGTGTGCGTGCGCGCACACGTGCGTGTTGTAAAATAAGGGTACAAAAATATTTTATATTTTCGTGTGACAGAACCACTTTCGTGACCCAGAGAATAAGACTTTTAGATTAAGAATAAATTGTTCATTCTTAAATTGAACTGACATTAATGAATTGACATTAAACCGCGTTTAATGTCAACGTTCCGCAAATTTTACGGTCGGTATAATAGTATTGTTTGCGACTACTCTGTTTCACTAAGTGAAATGTTGAGTTGCCTTTTCGTTGGCGGTTGTTGAGACGTCTGTACCAATTGTGACGAGGATACACTCCTCACATGTTTCATTGGACTTGACTGTGGACTCACGGCGGGTGTGACCGATCGACAGGGGATGCTTACTCCTCCATGGCACCTGATCCCACTTCTTGGTTTCCAGAGGTCCGTGTTTGTCCATTTTTACCCGCTTTGTATCTATATCCTGGACATTCTATTGATTTATACTTTGGTATCTGAAATTTTTATATTTTAAAAATAAATAACTGTATAGAAATAAAGTCCACAATTACTTTAACTAGTTCTTTTGTGTTCTTTTTACTGTGTTCCATTTTAGCGATATACTTGTAATTTCACGAAAACGCAAAGATCCATACATTTTAATTTTCAATACATAAAAGGCGCGGAAAGTTTATATAATTTATTCTCAAAATTTAACGTTTGATACAGTAAAATAAATTATTTTGAACTCAATGATATGACAGATCATTTTTTTCGAAAACATTGCATTATTACGCTCCTTATCTGTTATTTAAACAATAACATCCAATCATGTGTGTGTGAAATAAAAGATCTGTTTAAATGTGATAAATATTAATCAAGATTTGTGATGAGCATTCTAAAATTTGACAATATGAATGTTATCAGTCACTTTTGATGAAATAATCAGTTGGCAAAGGTTAATAATGGTTGTCTTAATAAAATGCATATTTAAATATTTTGCTTTTTGAGATAGAAATCAACTGTCTGGCGCGTAATTCGTTATTATGACCTGACACTTAATATGTCTTATCCTCTTCAACTTGGCGCGTGTACTCGTCATTTTTTGGCATTTGCACCAGTTGACGCCGGTTTTGGCGCTTTGCCACATAACGGGTCCATGAACTTTTAGATGGGTCAACTTGACAACAACAAAGTATTACAAATATGTGAGAAACAACTTGATACTATTGGCCTTAATAATGATAAGCACTATTGCGCTAATCCAGATACACTGCACGCTAGATCTAATTAATAAACATATTGTATTTCTTGATTCTCACATTTTCAAAATTGTTTACAACGATTTTACAAGATCATATGATAATTTATATACACAAGATGGATCAGGTAATGCTACTCATAATTAATTGACAGAAGTATTAACCTGTATATATCATGTGTACAGAATCGTACAGAATTAACATCATGCATTAACTATGTTAGATGCATCATGCATTTTTTTATATAACACCCCAAGTCATCAATGCATTTTAACCTTGGACGAAAGTTTACTCCGTCGATCAACAGGAAAACCTTCATTGTTTTCAACAATAGTGTTTTAAGTCAATAAAGAATTGTTTCTGTCTCTGATTTGGGTATATCTTAGGAGGGGAACACTTTAGACCGTTTGACTGAACAAGGTGCAGCGACCGGAACTGATCACACGTTTTGTATACATCTTATAATTTTCCGTGATCTAGATTGGAGCCAATGTACAGACTTTCAATTTGTTTGTTAGTTGGCGTTCATCACCTTCTAGCCATTGATATGAAACTTAGAAGATTAAGGGTAACTTAAGCATTACAAAATGGTCAACCAATTTTAAAACGTTAACGCTATCTATATTTTCGCATTAAATTTTAACACATCTACATCACTGTGTAAAGAAGTCTGTCAGGTTTACCTGTATTGTGCTCATGTCCCAGAATGTCACCAGAAATCTGGACACACAGGTATAGAAATTATATATATATATATATATATATATATATATATATATATATATATATATATATATATATATATATATATATGTATGTTTGTGCGTCTGTGTGTGTGCGTGTGTGTGTGTGTGCATGTATTTGTGTGCGTGTGTTTGTGTGCGTGTGTGTGTGTGTGTGTGTGTGACCTTGTAAAGTGATATTTGTAGGTTTCATCCTCAATTTTCTGGTTAATGGTGTTTTAAATACGATATATTATAAACATAATACCAAAGTTATAATGCTTAAGATGATCGCTTCTGTCAACCAGACTTCAACAGTTGAGCTCCAATTTTAAATAGATTTTCTGAAGTGAAAGTGGTACCTTACAAGGTCAAATAATAAATCTAAATGTATACCAAATTCTGTCTGAGAGTAACAACTGTAAAAAGAGAATAATCTTAGTTTTTGTAGAATTTAGAATTTAAAAGGTGTATCAGTTCGAAATATTCTTTCAGTATAAGATTATCAGCTGGTACCGAAATATCAGGTACTTGGTTCATGTATATCCTCGGGGACTCAGGCTTTCCACCATTAGCAGTGGCAACGACCTAGTGGTTATAAATATTGTAAACACAATGCTCAAGACGATCGTTTCTGTCAATTAGACTTCATCAGTTGAGCTCCAATTTTAAATAGATTTCAGAAGTAAAAGTGGTATGCTATAAGGTTAAGTAACAAACGCATAGCCATATCCGTATATGAAGAATTCTTTACATACAGTGAAAGTAATTAATGTTATGAACGCACGAAAAAAGTGAACCTCCGTTAGCTTACCACGCGATCTTTAAAGCATTTGTTTCTCTGTATGTTATTGTGGCACCACGCAGTAATTGGAGATTACACAAATATCTATTTTTAACAATTACTTTATCTTATATAAGATTTTATCAAGTGACAACAAATTGGACAGTATATTTAGGTCTGTTAATCCGTGAAAACTAATAACTTTGATCTGTTAACAAACATTATGTAGGAACGACTATTCCGATTTCCGAATGCCTACATCATCTGCGAAGATGAATGAAATCCCAATATCAATTGTAATCTCTCTCTCTCTCTCTCTCTCTCTCTCTCTCTCTCTCTCTCTCTCTCTCTCTCTCTCTCTCTCTCTCTCTCTCTCTCTCTCTCTCTCTCTCTCTCTCTCTCTCAAAAGCAACGGTTTAAAGAATCTTCCAACATATTGATGTAAAACCGTTAAAACATTGAAACTATAGATAAACAGGAGGAACATGGACTCAACACACTTCCCGGAAACCGTACATACACTCTAACCGATTACTTTATCTTATATAAGATTTTATCAAGTGACAACAAATGGGACACTATATTTAGGTCTGTTAATCCGTGAAAACTAATAACTTTGATCTGTTAACAAACATTATGTAGGAACGACTATTCCGATTTCCGAATGCCTACATCATCTGCGAAGATGAATGAAATCCCAGAATCAATTGCAATCTCTCTCTCTCTCTCTTTCTCTCTCTCTCTCTCTCTCTCTCTCTCTCTCTCTCTCTCTCTCTCTCTCTCTCTCTCTCTCTCCCCCTCTCTCTCTCTCAAAAGCCACGGTTTAAAGAATCTTCCAACATATTGATGTAGAACCGTTAAAACATTGAAACTATAGATAAACAGGAGGAACATGGACTCAACACACTTCCCGGAAACCGTACATACACTTTTTCCGTGCACAAAAATCCCTATAAACACCGATTCATTGCGGGACCATTTAGGTGTTCTGTTCCCTTCTTTGTGGTACAAAACGTGTTGCCTATTTGATTTTTAACGCGTTTTATTCCTTTTGGTTGGTTATTAAATAATTAAGCATAGAGTATGGTAAGAATTGTTTAAATATCGAAGTTAAGTGAATCGGGACGTAATTCGGAACATATGTCCTTTACGAAATTTACACTGCCCCTTGACAACCTTATCTCAGGTGAGAAAATTCTAAAGTCATTTTATGGTCCGCGAGTTTTCACATTTTACTCAGATGAGTAAATTCTTAATTTTGTGTTTGTTTGTGGTGTTTTGCTTATTCAGAAGAATTGTTGGAACATTTAAAGTCTCCAAATTTCAGACATATAAAAATCATAGTATTTTGATTTTTCGACCCTTTTCACAACTCTTCCTCACCAGAAATATACTTACATCTATTATACAAAACGCCTTTGTTTACAAAAATGGAAATCGCAGATATAAATGTTTAATATTAAGCCCTGAAGAATTATATTTTGTAAAGGAACACCCTGATTCCAATAAACAGTTAGCATATCGGTTCAGTTTTACTCACAGGGTCGACGACGTCCTGACTAAAAATAATCCAGAATTTCAGAATTACCTCGACAAGTTGTATCCTGCTGAGCTTGAGATCAATGAGACGACAGAGAGCAACATATCTTCTTCTTACCTAGATTTACTCCTGTCAAATGGGAAGGACGATCAATTTCACATTTCCCTTTATGACAAACGCGACGATTTCAATTTCCATATCACGAACTTCCCGTTTCTAAGTAGTATATTTCGTCTTCTCCTGCCTATGGTGTTTTCATTTCACAGCTTATACGTTTTGCCAAGGCATGCTCCTCTTATGTATGTTTTATTCTGAGAGACAAACGACTCACCAATAAACTACTTACACAAGGTTACGTTGTAGAACGCTTGAAATCGTAACTAAGATGTTTTATGGCCCTATCCTGTATGGGATTCACAATTGTCCATCATTTTGAGACCATTTGTATATCTGATTTGTCGTCTGCTAACGGACTATTGAGTTTTAATTATCCTTATATTAAACTTGAAATGAATCCTTTAATATTGGTATACAATGTACATAAGCCGTCCTGACTCAGTCGGTAGCGCGCTCGACTCTTGATCATGAGGTCGTGAGTTCGAATCCAGCCGGCGGCAGGTTTGTTTCCTGTCCATCGGATCAGACAGTAAAAACCGAGGTCCCGTGTCACAGTAGGTGTCGGACTGTAAAAGAACCCTCACTGCTCAATGACCGTAAGTGCCGAGCATAGCCCAAAATTTTGAAGCCCTTCACCGGAACTTGGTGACGTTTCCATATAATGAAAGATTCTTGAGTGGGACGTTAAACAACAATAAACAAATATAAAAATTTCAGATACCAAAGTATAAATCAATAGAATATCCAGGACACAGATACAAATCCGGTGAAAATGGACAAACACGAACCTCTGGAAACCAAGAGGTGGGATCAGGTGTCATGGAGGAGTAAGCATCCCCTGTCGATCGGTCACACCCGCCGTGAGTCCAAAGTCAAGTCCAACGAAACAAGTGAGGAGTGTATCCTCGTCACATTTGGAACAGACGTCTCAACAACCGCCAACGAAAAGGCAACTCAACATTTCACTTAGTGAAACAGAGTACTCGCAAACAAGACTATTATACCGACCGTAAACAAATACAATGTACATACATACATACTTGCTTGCTTGAATTTGCTTGAATTTACGAGCGGTGTGACGACTGAAAGTCCCTGTGAGGCAGACAAAAGTTTCTGTGTTCATGTCCTTGCTTGCATATTCCGTATTTCCAAAGGCTCTTTAAGTGCCACTACACTTGTACAATCTGTCGCAGGTTATCACATTATAGATTCACCTTCTAATCTAGACATAGAACTGTGCGAACAGGAGATGATATTTCGCCCCAAAAATCTGGCATGACCGGGGATCGAACCAGCGACCTTCGTATTAATAATTATTGAATTCTACCAACTGAACTACTCTGTCCATTATACAAACGTACAAACCTACCTACCTACCTGTTTGCCTGTTAATTGTTGTTTATCGTTCCACTCAAGGATCTTTCACTCATATGGAGACGTCACTAATTGCCGGTGAAGGGCTTCAAATTTTGGCCTTACGGCCATTGAGCAGTGAGGGTTGTTTAATGTGCCGACACTTACTGTGACACGTAACCTCGGCTACCGACCATACATACATACATACATACATACATACATACATACATACATACATACATACATACATACATACACACACACACACACATACATACATACATACATACATACATACATACTTACTTACTTACTTACTTACTTACTTACATACATACATACATACATACATACATACATACATACATACATACATACATATATATATATATATATATATATATATTTAAATATATATCTAAATGTGTGTGTGTATGTGTGTGTATGTGTGTGTGTATGTGTTTGTGTATGTGTGTGTGTGTGTGTACAGTATTTTACATCTGAAACCTCTGAAATATTTAAGCAATATACAGACGTGTAATGTTCAGTTTGTAAAACTTTGTCCAAAACAGTCAAGCCCAGTTGTTTTATTCATTATCCATGTAATCAAAACATCAATGATGAAAAATGTTTCTATTCCTGGTTTTCTATGTCTGTCAAATTATATTATAAAACTAAAATCTTCAGGGACTGTGGTAAAGCAAATTAATTATATTATCTGCAACTAAACCCACCTTGGTAAAGATGAAACCAAATTTTAGTTAACCATCCCTGACTTTAATCATAAAAATCTGATGACGCTTGTAAATGACAGAAATGTAAATACACTGTTTACATCATGAATGCAAAAATTAATGGAAGAAAAGATACGTGATTTGATATATGTTATCAACGACAATTTCCCCGACAAGTCTGTTATTATTATTCAGACTGGTCGTTCTACCGTAGGTTGTAAAGTTGTATTAATTCTTCACACACACACACACACACACACACACACACACACACACACACACACACACATGTATATATATATATATATATGTGTGTGTGTGTGTGTGTGTGTGTGTATCTCTCTGTGTGTTTATTGTCTCTGCATTTCCTTTTTTTAAAAAAAAAATAATAATAATCGATATTTCATGTACGAGCTCAATAAAATGTATAGAATGTTGATTGCACTACTCTCATTACGATTAATTACTTCAAAATGTAACGCTTTATATATGAAGTCGACATCGAGGAGATATACATAGAATACTTTAAGAATATTGTCATTCGATGGACCAAATATAAAATCATTTCTGTGTAGAACCAGAGTGTTGTTGGACGACGGGGGTATTATGATAACCAGTTACTAAATATTTAAATTTTCGGGTACCACTTTTTGTGAAAAGTACAGTTGTTGGCAATGACAAAAAGTCTAATGTGTTCTTCCGATGCTTAATACGTTCCGGAAAATGAAGTAGCAAGACGCTAAGATTAATTCAGAGGAATAAGTAATTCAAGTCAAAATAGTGGAAAAAATGAAAATGCAAAACTTGGTCGAATTCAATATTTTCTTAAAGAAATATTGTAGATATATTATCAAATAGATTAAATTTAATGACGACCAATCAATCATTACATGTATAAGGTCGTAGTTTCCATCACCTTATCTTTCATGTTATATCTGGCTACAAACTTTAACCGCCATTTTCGCAAAAACCATAACTTCAAAAAAAGGCTTTACATGTGAAGCGCTTGGCGACGAAACAGTCATTGACCAAACTTAAAAATAGAACTTCTCGTTTGCGATGTGAACATGCCACTGTATTATCAATATAGGTTCATTCATTTAATCCCTGGTTTAGAGGCGTGTATCTTAGGATCTTTGATGGAGGTTTATTTCAGGATTGTTATGATATATCATAGTTCCATTTACCATATGTGATTTGGTAATAATTATTTAGTTAAAGATAGTCATCAGAGGTGTTTAAATAATAATAATAATGTTTTTTAATTAATAAATCGATTGTTTGTATTTTACATAGCATGCGATTCTTGTTATTATACTCTGAAAAATGTTACTATACATCGAAAAACTTTTTTTATATAATGGTTATATAGTGGCAGAGTCAACAAATGGTAGATACAGTTAAAATGATAATCGAAACTCGAAATTCAATAGAATACGACAAATTATATATATACAAATGGTCTCAACGTATAGAACAATTGTGAATCATATGGATATCAGAATATTGGAATAAAAAAAATCAAAATATCTCAACAACTACAGAAACTGTATAAATGTAATAAAATTCCCGATAAACGAAATATTCATGGTCATTGCATTTCAAAATACGTGGCCCAAAATGTGGAAGCAAGTTCTTGACATGAACCACTTCATTCATTTAATTATCAAAATATCAAATGCTCATTGGTACAAAGTCAATTTATGTGTTATATTCATCTTTTTAAAATCATTTATGAAAGTACAATCATTTTAAAGATTGAGCGGCTGTGCTGGAGCTGATCATATTGTTTATGTAAGAATTGAAATTGTAATACAGAAAATCAACAAAATTAAGAGCAGTATAAGTGATGACAATCATGAGAACAAGGGGCAATCGACTTTATATAAAAATGATAGGATTGTCCAATCGGTCAATTTATATTATGCAGCTAACTAATTTTTTTTTCGATGGAATATTCGGTTACTCGGTCTCTTGTGTAAAATTGCAGTTGCTGACTCATATATTAGTGGAGATGTATTTGCCCAAGGAGGTATATTATCTTATATCCGGAAAATGTTAAAATCTTAAAAGCTCTGTGGGTCATTCTATAGCTTTCGGATACTACATAGGAAAGGACCTTTATGTCTTATCTGAAATATAAAATTTGATACCTTTAATAATATTTAAAAAGAATGATAGTTTCAGTGGGCGTAAGTCGACGAAGAACCTATTCTAGAGGATTCAGTAAATGCTCACCGGTAATATTTCAATGTTTTGTTTTTACTGAATAAATGGATTTGATACCTCGCATCGTACATGGATTCAGCAATGTATCGTTTTATTCAATGAAATGTTTTAATATACAAGAACTAGTAACTATATGTAAAAAAAATTTTTTCTGAATTTCAGGTTTAAATGGCGGCATTTTCTTAGTTTTACCAATGATTAAGCTTAGCATATCTCTTAATGGTATTAAAGACAAAATTATCTTAAAACTGACATAAATTATGATACTGAAAACAATACATTACGTGTATATATTTCCTCCCAGCTATAAGATACAAACAACTCCCGCTAGATTTAACCAACCAAATTGCATTTTTATTTCTAAATATACCAAAAATGAAAATTACGCGTGATCTTTTAATTATGTTCGAGCTATCGAGTACTGATTTTAGTATTAGATAATCGGACCATCCGACGAGTACTCAGTTAAACGGTTACTGGTTGACAACCCTAAGAAATAACAATATTTTTACAGTTCATATCAATCTTGCCTCGTTTGATAAAGTAGGACCTACTTCATACAATGCGATATTAAAAAAACGTAAATACCTAAACGTTCCTTGGAAAAAGAATTGTCGAAAATATCCATTTATGAAATTTAGAGTCGTCAACGATTGACCGGTTAACCGAGTACTCGTCGGATGGTTCGATTATTGAATACTAAAATTAGTACTCGGTTCCTCGAACACAATTTAAAAATCGCGTAAATTTTGCATTTTAATATATTTAGAAATAAAATAAATAACTGATCTGACACACCATCTATCCTACGTGTTTATACAACAATGAGTGTCTTTATACGTGTCACTTTGTTTGCTAAATCCAGCAGGAGTTGTTTGTATTTTATATCTGGAAGATATATACATGTAGTAAACTGTTTTCACTATAATAATTTAGTTTTAAGATAATTTTGTCTTTAATGCCGTTAAGAGATATGTTAATCTTAATCGCTGGTTAAACTAAAACTGTCGCCATTTACACCTGGAATTTAGAAAACAACATTATGTACATATAGTTATATTAAAACATTTCATTGCATATAACGATACATTACTGAATCCCTGTAGGGTATCGGGGTTCCAAACCCATTTAGATTTGGTTGAATTTAGTAAAAACAATACATTAAAAGATTATCGGGGGACATTTTACCGAATATTACAGAATCGACTTTCGCCCGCTGAAACTTTGATTTTTAATACTTATAAAGCTACCAGTGTGGTATTTTAAATAAGACAAAAAGGTCCTTCCATATCTAGTATCCGAAAGCTATAGAATGACCAACAGAGCTTTTAAGATTAAACGCTTTTCTGGATATAAGATAATTGTTTTATATATATATATATATATATATATATATATATATATATATATATATATATATATATATATATATATTCCTGATTTATGTCAGTTTTCTTGTTTATTAATGGTACAAGAAGGTATTCAACCACCTGATGTTTGGAGAAAGTCATTATTGTGATTTTTGCACCTTTGGCAGTAGTTGCATCATCTTATTCCATTTCTAATCTAAAGTCATCATTTCAAAGCGATAACATATGCATATACCCCATTATCTGAGAGGAAGCATTCTAGCATAATGATATTCCTTGCAATCTAAAGCAAACGTATTAAATTATTGGTGAAAGAAACGAGATTCCCAGCCACAAAATCTTTTTCTGTACAGACGTCTGGGTTATCTTCTATTGTCGTCTGCAGCAAAGATGTTTGATAGACAGTCGTCAAATTTCCATGTTTAAACACATGTCATTGATTTTAAAGTAATTAACATGTCTGTCTAAAAATAATTTTATGAATAATTAGGATACACTTGAATGTTTGTTTTGCTTTATAGACTGCAGGAATATTAGTTTTAATTGTAAATCAATTTCCGAATTAGTTGTATGACTGGCAAATTAGTATTGCATTTGTTATTCGAAAAGAACGAACGCGCAATGAGTGGATATGAAAAGATACAAAGCAAGGCATTGTGTATTGGTTTGTTTCACACTATGAGATGTTCGTTTTTTATGTTTAACTACAGATAAAGTAATGTCCCAGTTATACAGTACGAATATGGTAGAAGGTTGGGCTATACTGCATCTGCGAAAGAGAATACTGTCCTCTCCATAACGCACCCCATTCCTATTGTCTTGACCTCAGAACCTAGGCGCGAATCCATACTAACAGGAGACAATATACATTATGGTTCAAAGTGATGTGATACCTTAAGTAATTTACCATAAGCTATCACCATATTTAAGCTGTTGATTAAGAGCTGTCAAGTTTGGCGTATACTCTTAGATTTGGTTTAATTCTGCAAACATTCATATATATATATATATATATATATATATATATATATATATATATATATATATATATATATATATATATATATATATATATATATAGGGATAGTAAAACTGAAATGTTATATAATGTATATTCTGCATAAAATGTCAATAGATATATGGTATGTTCAAATCACATAAATTACTCACCTTTTTCTCAGATAAACATTGTTCTTCATATAATATGGTTCGGTAATAATTTTTGTCACTTTTAAGTATTTGATATCACTAATTCCAGTACTAGAATATTCAATTCATAGGTCTGATTAAATTTACTATTCTATGCCTTCAAATTTAGCAAGTTCTACCTCTTTCTCACGGACATCTAAAGTTATGTTCATAAAAGGGATAAATTTGTGTGTATTTTCTCTGCCTCTGTGTTCAGTGAAATTTTCTACACAATGTATGAACCATCCACCCATCCCCTCCCTGGACATCATGAAGATTTATACTTTGGTATCTGAGATTTGTATATTGAAGCTTGGACATCCTGAAGATTTATACTTTGGTATCTGTGATTTGTGTATTGTATCCTGGACATCCTGGAGATTTATACTTTGGTATCTGAGATTTGTATGTTTTATATGCCTGGACATCCTGACGATTTATACTTTGGTATCTGAGATTTGTATGTTTTAGCCTGAACATCCTGACGATTTATACTTTGGTATCTGAGATTTGTATGTTTTAGCCTGGACATCCTGACGATTTATACTTTTGTATCTGAGATTTGTATGTTTTATATGCCTGGACATCCTGACGATTTATACTTTGGTATCTGAGATTTGTATGTTTTATATGCCTGGACATCCTGGAGATTATACTTTGGTATCTGAGATTTGTATGTTTTAGCCTGGATATCCTGGAGATTTATACTTTGGTATCTGAGATTTGTATGTTTTAGCCTGGACATCCTGGAGATTTATACTTTGGTATCTGAGATTTGTATGTTTTATATGCCTGGACATCCTGACGATTTATACTTTGGTATCTGAGATTTGTGTGTTTTAGCCTGGACATCCTGGAGATTTATACTTTGGTATCTGAGATTTGTATGTTTTAGCCTGGACATCCTGGAGATTTATACTTTGGTATCTGAGATTTGTATGTTTTATATGCCTGGACATCCTGACGATTTATACTTTGGTATCTGAGATTTGTATGTTTTATATGCCTGGACATCCTGACGATTTATACTTTGGTATCTGAGATTTGTATGTTTTAGCCTGGACATCCTGGAGATTTATACTTTGGTATATAAAAATCTCAGATACCAAAGTATAAATCAATAGGATGTCCAGGACATAGATACAAATCCGGTAAAAATGGACAAACACGGACCTCTGGAAACCAAGAAGTGGGATCAGGTGCCATGGAGGAGTAAGCATCCCCTGTCGACCGGTCACACCCGCCGTGAGTCCACAGTCAAGTCCAATGAAACACGTGAGGAGTGTATCCTCGTCACAATTGGTACAGACGTCTCAACAACCGCCAACGAAAAGGCAACTCAACATTTCACTTAATGAAACAGAGTAGTCGCAAACAAGACTACCATACCGACCATAAAATTTGCGGAACGTTGACATTAAACGCGTTTTTCGATATCCCTGTGTCAATAATTTGTCAGTGAGTAGTTTACCTCTGTATATGAAATCTTCATATGTTGTGCACGCCCTGGCATATCGGATCATTTGTGAAATATAAACTCCATATGCAGGTGAGTGAGGGATATTACTACTTAAATGTGGAAAATTTACGATGGGAAAGCCGAAATCGTCGCGTTTATCGTATAGCTTGGTTGCTAATTTCCCGTCTGTGTTGATATTAAGTAAAATGTCTAAGTATGAAGCGTGTGTACTTGATTCTGTTGTATCTTTAATTTTCTAGTTCGCTGGGATATATCGCATTGACATATGTATGAAAAATTGTCATTATTAATTGACAAAACGTCGTCGATATATCTAAATGTCAAATTAAAGGACACCCGCTAACTTTTTCTTCTTTTGATTCAGCAGTTTCTGAATGAAGTCTGCTTCGTATAAATAAAGGAACAGGTCGGCCAATAAAGGAGCACAATTGGTTCCCATAGGAATGCCGACAATTTGTTGAAAGACCACGTCTCCGAACATTACAAATATATTGTCTATTAGAAATTCCAGCATGTTTTTTTATATCAACTTCAGTATACTTATGTGTAGAATCAGAGTGGTGTTTGACGAAATAAGTATCCTGATAGCCAATCACTAGATATTTAAATTTTCGGGTACCACCTTTAGTGAAAAAGCAGTTGTCTATGATGCTAAAAAGCCTTTCTTTTAATTTTTTATGTGGAATAATAGTGTAAAGAGTTGAGAAATCATAAGTTTTGATACTGTGAATTCGAGAAAAATTATGTGCCTTCAAATTTTCTAAAAGCTGTTTAGAATTTTTAAGTATCCACATCTGATTTACACCGCTTCTGGAATAAGCAACTGTACAGTATTTTTGAAGTTTCTCCTTAACAGCTGTCAATATCTTGGTAAGGAGTAAAGATAAAGGTTTGGTAGAACATTTGCTGGATCCTGCTATGTATCTTTGCTTATATGGGTTTTTATGAAGTTTAGATATCCAGTATAAATGTGGTAGCTCGAAATCGGTCTCCGTTGTAGGTATATCAAATGAGTGTAATACGGACACGTGATTTTGAAGGATCTCGTCCTTTGAAAGTGAGCTACGTGTGTATGTAGGATTTCCATAATTCGTATTTAAACCCAAGTTCTTCTAATAAACAATTATAGTAATGTGCCTTACAAATAAAAACTATATTATTTGAGGCTTTGTCTGCTGGTACCAGTACATATTGGTCATGTAACCTATCCAGTTCAGTAACTACTTCTGGATCATTAAATACAGATTTGTATGTTTTAGCCTGGACATCCTGGAGATTTATACTTTGGTATCTGAGATTTGTATGTTTTATATGCCTGGACATCCTGACGATTTATACTTTGGTATCTGAGATTTGTATGTTTTAGCCTGGACATCCTGGAGATTTATACTTTGGTATCTGAGATTTGTATGTTTTAGCCTGGACATCCTGACGATTTATACTTTGGTATCTGAGATTTGTATGTTTTAGCCTGGACATCCTGGAGATTTATACTTTGGTATCTGAGATTTGTATGTTTTATATGCCTGGACATCCTGACGATTTATACTTTGGTATCTGAGATTTGTATATTTTATATGCCTGGACATCCTGACGATTTATACTTTGGTATCTGAGATTTGTATGTTTTAGCCTGGACATCCTGGAGATTTATACTTTGGTATCTGAGATTTGTAATTTTTAGCCTGGACATCCTGGAGATTTATACTTTGGTATCTGAGATTTGTATGTTTTTTTATATGCCTGGACATCCTGACGATTTATACTTTGGTATCTGAGATTTGTATGTTTTAGCCTGGACATCCTGGAGATTTATACTTTGGTATCTGAGATTTGTATGTTTTAGCCTGGACATCCTGGAGATTTATACTTTGGTATCTGAGATTTTGTATGTTTTAGCCTGGACATCCTGGAGATTTATACTTTGGTATCTGAGATTTGTATGTTTTAGCCCTGGACATCCTGGAGATTTATACTTTGGTATCTGAGATTTGTATGTTTTAGCCTGGACATCCTGGAGATTTATACTTTGGTATCTGAGATTTGTATGTTTTAACCTGGACATCCTGACGATTTATACTTTGGTATCTGAGATTTGTATGTTTTATATGCCTGGACATCCTGACGATTTATACTTTGGTATCTGAGATTTGTATGTTTTAGCCTGGACATCCTGACGATTTATACTTTGGTATCTGAGATTTGTATGTTTTAGCCTGGACATCCTGACGATTTATACTTTGGTATCTGAGATTTGTATGTTTTAGCGTGGACATCCTGGAGATTTATACTTTGGTATCTGAGATTTGTATGTTTTAGCGTGGACATCCTGACGATTTATACTTTGGTATCTGAGATTTGTATGTTTTAGCCTGGACATCCTGGAGATTTATACTTTGGTATCTGAGATTTGTATGTTTTAGCCTGGACATCCTGACGATTTATACTTTGGTATCTGAGATTTGTATGTTTTAGCCTGGACATCCTGGAGATTTATACTTTGGTATCTGAGATTTGTATGTTTTAGCCTGGACATCCTGGAGATTTATACTTTGGTATCTGAGATTTGTATGTTTTAGCCTGGACATCCTGACGATTTATACTTTGGTAT
The DNA here is from genome assembly GCA_030159075.1 of Atrina japonica. Lineage (NCBI taxonomy): Eukaryota > Metazoa > Mollusca > Bivalvia > Pterioida > Pinnidae > Atrina > Atrina japonica. The sequence goes on from BROG01000082.1 coordinate 583,164, forward strand.
CTGAGATTTGTATGTTTTAGCCTGGACATCCTGGATATTTATACTTTGGTATCTGAGATTCGTATGTTTTAGCCTGGACATCCTGGAGATTATACTTTGGTATCTGAGATTTGTATGTTTTAGCCTGGACATCCTGGAGATTTATACTTTGGTACATTTCTGTACACTCATGTTTCCTAAAGTAATACTGTACGTGTACATATGTCGCTTTCAATTAATTTTCTATTTATATACACAAAAGTGTTAAGTAAAAGTGATATATTCGATCACAGCATCAGACGGATACTTCATTGTGAGCAAATAACTATGAACCCCACGAAGAATCAGAACATATATATTAACCCGTTTCTCTTTTTATAGTCTGCCATAGAAAGGTAAAAACACGTTATATCTATAGCACGGTGAGAAAAGATAAATTATTTTGGTATTTAGGTCCAATTAGGTTATTGTTGTTGTACCAATAATAAGGTTGGCATTATGTAATAATATGTGGCATACTTTACGCATTGTTAAAGCATTGTTGTTATATCGAGACATGATATTTGCAATTAATCCCAATTTAAATTGGCATATCACGCCGTTTGATAAAACAGAGAACGCGGTTAGACATTGATTTTGCAACCTAAACATACTCAATTGGATTTCTATTCATGTCAACGACTTCGAAGTTTTAAATTAATGAGTTTGTTGCGTATGTTAATTGTCTATCTAAATATAACGTTGTAGTGAGAGATAACAGTAAAAAAGAATCAGAACTTTTTATTTAAATTATGTTTCTGAAATGTCAGTTATAAAATACGTCATAAATAGCTTCAATATAATCGTTTTCAATCTCCAATGATATTTTCAATCTGGAAACGACAGGTATAAATATCTACATATTTACCACTGAGAATGTTTTGTGCCAGATTAAAGAAGCAGCTGTGCAAATGGCGTAAGGTACACCAATTTTCTCATTAAATTCTACAAACTAAGTCCCATAACTCCGTAACGCAAAACATAATATTGTAAGAATCGAAAGGTATCTAGTATTCATGGAAAAACATTGTGCGAAACTTTTGTAAGGATTCGTTAAAGCAAACTTGACTTATTATCAGACATTTCAAATTTGTGTCGAATTTTGGCCCAAAAAAGTCCCATAACTCCGCAGTGGTAAGAACCGAAGGTGCCTAGTATACAGGGAACCAAACAAGTCTGAGAATATTCTCATACTGGCCCGCTTAGTCAATCAGATTTCAGGATTAGTAAAATTTGAGTAAACATTCTAGACTTAAGTAAGATTTATAGCGTCAGACAATGGAGTTGTCCAATATTAACAACGTACATATACATATTTGTTCTTATGTACTTCCGTACTGGTATAGTTCAATTCTTATTGTCCCGCGAGATGGAGTCTCACGAACGTTTTCTTAACATCATCGATTTAAAGTATAGGTGAAGGCAATATAACGACATCAAACTCACACCAACAAGACCAATCGAGTTTATCCATTGTTGATTAAAACATTCTCTGTGAAGTTTGATTTAGCATAAAAGTTAGTATAACCATACGATATGATAATCATAATTAGGTCAATGTGTCTCTACATGTTATGCCAGTCAGAAAAAGGACTTACCACAGAATAAAGCGCATACGCCTCCTACTTGGACATTTAACTTACTATAGACACAGACGGAAAATCGGCAACCGACGTTAACCGGAAGTGTAATCAACATACTCACTCTGATGTCGTGTGCCAACTGCCAACTGGCAGTGTACATATTAATCATTATTTCACCTGCCATATTTGTTGATATTTAACGACACACAAATATCACTTACTACGATAAAATGTTGCAATTACATCGTTTCACTCGGTTTAGTTTGGTATTACCTGTCCGATAGTGGTTCCTCAATTATTTCATTTGGCTTTAACTGTGAACTTGCTGCGGTTGTCACTGATCGACAGGGGATGCCTCTAGTTACACATAGACAGACTGCTTTGGATTCACATGTCTAACTGAACGCTATACGCTAACCACTCAAACATGGATGTTCTGCGGTCATGAATAAATGAATATTTATCTAGACAAATACCGGTGAAGATAACGATGACATTTTTTAATTTTTCCTATTTTGCTAATTCGGTTTTTGCACATGGTGTTGACATCTCACAAATGATCCGATATGTCAGCACATGGTCAACATATAATTATTTCATAAACAGAGGTAAACTACTTACTGACATGTTATTCACACAGGATCGCAAATAGCGTTTGATGTCAACGTCCCGCAAATTTACGTCGGTATAATAACATTGTTTGCAATTACTCTGTTTCACTTAATGAAATGTTGAGTTACCTTTTCGATAGCGGTTGTTGAGTCGTCTATACCAATTTTGACAAAGATTAGCTTACTCCTCCATGGCACCTGATCCAACTTCTGTAATTCCAGAAGTCCGTGTTTTTCTAATGTTCACCAGATTTGTATATGGAAACTACGGAAGACTATAAGGGTCACTTGAAAAAAATCTATTATGTCGTAATTACGACATACTATCTCGTAATTACGACAAAATTCAGTCGTAATTGCGACATAATTAAGTCGTAATTACGACATACTATCTCGTAATTACGACATACTACTTCGTAATTACGACATAAAAATGTCGTATGGAAACATATATGTGCCATGACTGAAGGTGCAAACACTTGATAAAATCAACTTGTTGGTGAGTTATAACATTATATTACGAGTTCAGAGTTACGAATTAGTGAGTTGTATAAGAGTATTGTGTTCTTATTTTTTCCTCATTACTGCAATAACGAATGCAATAACACGAGAACAATTAGATGAGTTATTCCATTCTGAAACATTTCTATATTTTTTTCACGTGTTATTCTTAAAGACAACTCGTATCCCGAGAAATAGAATACATGTCACTCTGTTCTGTTACATTACAACACGAAATTTACACGTATTTTTCTACTCTTATGTATTTTCCAGAACACAAACATGTGATAATTTTACGTTTTGTTAATGGAAGTCATCGACACGAGTTCGTTATCTCTTCCACCAACATTCGGCGGGGGCGGAGAGTGGTACTAAAGACCGAATTTTGTCCTGACATTGTCCTGACGGGGTTTTATGTGCATTTAACAGGAAAATTGTATAATAAAGTTGTGAGTTTATGAAACTTTAGAATATAAACTACACATATGCCAACAAATGTGTATACGTTTTCTTAGTTTTAGTATCTTATTTGGCAATGCATCGTTTCGGTTCGTTTCGGCGATTCCTCTAATAAAAAAATGTATACAAATTTTTGGTCATACGTATAGTTTATATCCTAAAGCTAGTTTAATGCAACGACTTAGCTATCTCGTAATTACGACTTAGGTACTTCGTAATGAGTTATGTCGTAATTACGACTTAATTATCTCGTAATTACGTAATTACGACTTCGTTATATCGTAATTACGACTTAGTTACGTTTGTTTATTTGTTTATTTTGTTTAACGGCCCGCTCAAGAATATTCACTCATATGGAGACGTCACCAAATACCCGTGAAGGGCTTCAAATTTTACCCTATGCTCGGCACTTACGGCCATTGAGCAGTGAGGGTTCTTTAACGTGCCGACACCTACTGTGACACGGGACCTCGGTTTTTACTGTCTCATCCGAAGGACAGGAAACCAGCCTGCTGCCGCCTGGACTCGAACTCACGGCTTCACGATCAAGAGTCCGGCTCACTTAGGTACGTCGTAATTACGACTTAGTTATGTTGTAAATACGAGATAGTATGCCGTAATTAGGACTTAGTTTTATCGTAATTAGGACTTAGTTATATCGCAATTGCGACTCAGTTATGTCGTAATTACGACTTAGTTAAATCGTTATTACGACTTAGTTATGTGGTAATTACGAGATTTTATATCGTAATTACGTGATTGTATGTCAGAATTATGACTTAGTTATGTAGCAATTACGACTTTATTATTTTGTAATTATGACTTAGTTATGTCGTAATTACGAGAAAGGATGTTGTTATTACCACATAATATGTTTAAGTGACCCTTATAAGCTTCCGTAGGAAACAACGATCGCATTATCTTATTTCTTGATAGAATATTTGTTTCAATGCACTTCTTAAGGTTCATAAAACATCGATCAAAACAAATATACTAACGATTCTGATACCATGACAAATTGGGGGCCCCCGTGGCCGAGTGTTTAGAGCATTGCGCTTTAAATCACAAGGCATCTCACCTCTGGTTCGAATCCCGCTAGTGTCGTTTCGAATTATGTCGGAAAGTTTGTCAGTTTACTTGCGGAAGGTCGGTGGTCTTTACCCGGGTAAACGGGGTTTCTCCTCCACCAATAGAAACTGGACGCCATATATGACTGAAAGATTGTTGAGTATGGCGTAAAACAAAAAATCAAATCAAATAAAAATCAAAACCATGACAAATTAAGATACCGTAAAGTTATACCGAAAATTTTATGAAAAGTAATGATTGCAGAGACAGGCTGTTTGTATTATAGCATTTTCATTGCGTCTTATTGTAACCCAACAGAAATGAATAAAATGCAAACTAAGATTTGCAAACAAATCACTTACAATAAGCTTACATTTAATCATATTTCACTTGTCAAAGACCCGTGTCCATGTCTTGGAGTCAACGTTTCATAACCTTTTGCAGTTGCTGGTTGTAAATATATATTTAAAACATTTTGATTTATTTTAATTCAATTTGACCGTTTGACAAACAAAATAACACATATAAAGAAACGAATATAGTTACCTTGGTTTACTAAGTGTAAGTATACAGCACTCGTATAACGAGATATATTTCATTTTCAAATGAATGATTTGTTAATGTTGAATGTGTGATGCACTCGTGTTATTAAACTGAGTATTCGAAAATCAATTTCACAATAACTCGAATGACCTTTATACCGAAAATCTTATTAACTGATTTTTGTTTGACTGTTCCTGTGAAATCTGATGTAACATGTGAGTATTCGCTCTTTAAACCATTATTTAGTTTAGGTGTGGCAGTAACTATTTTGTTCGGAATTCTGTAGAAAGGCAAGTTTATCAAATTACATTATTTATAACCCAATTATTTTACAAAGGAGAAAGGGATAATTACAATACACCATTTTTCATTAACACATATTCATTTATCTGTTTACCTGTAATTAAAGAGAAAGTCGTGGTCGCATTGACACAAAATTTCGGCTTTCAAGCTACGGGTTTAAAGTACCAAATAAAAGTCTTGCTACGATATCTCCATAATGTCTATGCATTTATCACAGACTGTTACCTGCCGTAAATTGTGCATTCACATACTATGATTAATCAATTAATCTAGAGTAAATCTCGGTAAAAATAGAATGAAATGGGTGATGTATTCAAAACATATCCATACTCCCACAATGAGGTTGTATGATTCTTTGTTAAGAATTTCGACAAAGTCGATACGCCTCTTGGTATCTATATCATATAGACGGGCCAGTGAAACTCCATCGTTCACCAAAGTATCAATATCAAAGAGGAGCCAAACAGCATCATTTTCCGGGTCTGTTCATGCCACATTCAACGACTCTCGACTTCATAAGCATCAATTACTCTCACAGAAATAACAATAATACTTCAAATTGTAACTGAACAAAATGAGGCTCTAGCAAGGCGTTAAACTGCTGACTGTAAGTGTGTGGTGAAATTGTGATACTGTTCCAACCACTTGACTACTCTTGTATTTTACTTCTTGTGTTATATTTGTTTTGTATCATTTGATGAAATCTGGACTTATGTTACATCGATTTCCAAGTAAAAATAACGAAACTTCTTTGACTGGAAAACATTTAATGGTGCATATGCAGGTCTTGCCCCACCCCTGGAATTTATATTTTTGCTTATAACTTAAAAACCGTTCACAGCCCCACCCTTAAACCATATATATTATTGATTGTTATGGGGAGACACATGCAGTGGTGCATATGGGGTTCTGCTCCACGCTTTGCAATTAATATTTTGATTATAAGTTAAAAACGTTAATAGCCCCACCCTTAACCCATATATATATATATATATATATATATATATATATATATATATATATATATATATATATATTATTGATTGTTATGGGATAACACATTCAATTGTGTATGTGGGGGTACTGCCACAGCCCTGAAATATACACTTACTGCACATTGCTATATTTGATATCAAAGCAAGGACCAGCAAGACATATTATGACGTGTAATTCCTGTTTTACTCAATGTCATGACCAGCATTTTCTCTTTTAGAGGTTGATAGGTATGGTTAAGCCTCTTGGATCTCTTGTGCTTCACATTTTACTTACTGTAAACACCACAGACGGGAAATTAACATCTAGGATATACGACAAACGCGACGATTTCGTCTTTCCCATCGTAAATTTTCCACATTTAGGTAGAAATAAAAATCACTTGCATATGGCGTTTATATGCCACAAATGATCCAATACGGCAGGGCGTGTTCAACACATGAACATTTCATATCCAGAGGAAAACTACTCACTGCCAAATCATTGACACAGCGATATCTAAAACCGCGCTTGATGCCAACGTTCCTCTGTTTCACTAAGTGGAATGTTGAGTTACCTGTTCGATAGCGGTTGTTGAGAAGTCTGTACCAATTGTGACGAAGATTCATTCCTCACGTATTTCATTTTGATTTGACTGTGAACTCACACCAGATGTGACCAGTCAACAGGAGATGCTTACTCCTCCATGGTACGTGTTCCCACCTCTTGATTTACAAAGGTCCGTGTTTGTCCAATTTTTATCAGATTTGTGTATCTATGTCCTGGTCATCCGAAAGATTTATAATTTGGTATCCGAGATTTTTTTTATATATTTAGCAGACGATGTAATGTTTACATGCACAACTTATGAACATGCCGATTTTTATTGGGGTAGAGGAAACAGTTTTACATAACATGTAATTCGTATCACAGACAATATGTTACATGAAAAATGACTCTTTTATAAAACAACAGAATTTAAGAAGACATTATCTGACTTCTCCCTTTTCAAACAAATAACTTAAGTATTAATTTTAATAGATGTAATTCCTAGGCCCAGAACCATAAACAAGGAGACAAATTTTATTCTTAAAAGTTAAAACTTTACTGATCTGAGTAAATAAACTTGCGGACGATAAAACGATTTAAGAATTTTCTCAACCGAGGTAAGATTTTTAAGGGGCAGTGTAAATCTAGTCGTCCCAATTTATATCCCAATTCACTTAACTCCGATTTTTTAACATTATTCTGACCATAATCTACGATTAATTAATTAATAAACAAACCAAGAGGTTAAATGTGTTTTGTCGCATAAAAGGGAATAGAATATTTACCCTTTTAAAAAGATTAAAAACGTCATGTAAAATGCCAATACATGGCCTAAGTCAGTAATTTATACATATAATGTATATAATGTATATAATTAATGATATTTAAGATACAAATAAATTAGTAAAAGTACATTAGATAAGAAAAATGACTCGGGGCATACACTGGGGCACATGTAACGGACTAAATTTACACTGTCCCCCTATTGTTAATGTATACAAACGTCGTATAGCCAAAACAAACCAACAAAAAAGAAATGTTGGTCTCCTAAACCTTTATCGCTCAAATAACACGTTATTTTCTAAAGCCAAAGAATTCAACATGTCCCGAAAAACTCTAGGGCGCCGCAGATCATGGCAATTAGCGTATATATATCCCGAGGCGAACATAGGGGTAACCATTTTCGCTGTTAAGAATTACTTAAGTCAACTACAGACTGTATTTAAGTATTTTATCACTTGAGAAAGAAATTTGTCTAAGAATTTCTTTTTGCTCCACAACTTAACTCAAGTTCAGAAAATTTTTAAGATTTGAGTAAATCCGGAAACGGAATTGTTTCATGACCCTAGGCCCAGAAGCCTTTGTCTATCAAACATTCATCTATTTGATATAACATACAATCGATACTTTAATTTCAAATCCGACAAAGTGAGAAAAAAATTAAGAATGCTGATCCTTATTGTAACAAAGTATTCCTCTTGAACAGGTTTCGCAGAGTTTCGGTATTGTATGATGTTCAGTGACGGTTGATAATATTATAAACATACCAAAGTTATAGTTGTACAAAAAAGACCGAAAAAAATTCTCAGGATGATCGTACCTGTCCATAAGACTTCATCGGTTGAGGTCATATTTTTTATATAAATGTAAATACCACAAAAGAAATGAGTGGTATCATACAATCATATAATAAATCTAAACGTCTTGCCAAATCCGTCTTAGAGTACCCACTGTAAAAATCCCAAGAGTGGTGCAAAAACATCTAAATAACACTTGTATCGAAATGATCGAAAAATTTAGATTAAATAATGTGGCATATCTTAAAATAACAATGTGTCACGTTGGCCTACACTAGGATTAATATTGATATCTCCAACACACTAGTACGTTGAAAAGGTGATCTGTCGATAACTAGATACAATTGTATTTTTTATTATATTATTCTAATATATCTCGTGTGTGACCGGTTAACAGGGAATCCTGTCTCCTCCATTTAATATATATATATATATATATCATTTGTCACGAGTTTCATATCAGATATATTATACTAGTTTTAAATGAGCCATTTTGCTAGCCTCTGGCGAGCTTAATATGGAAAACTCATAACATTTATCATAAATGTAATGTGAATGGAAACACTTGACACATTCTTTAATTATATGATCTAACATACACAATTTAAACGGCATTTTCTGATGACTGGGGTGCTATTTTATATTTTCCTTTCAATCGAGATGACCAATATGCTCCAACTAGGTCAAACTCTTGTGCAGAAATAGATGCATAAACGTATTGTAAATATTGTTTCTTTTGTTATATGCATTTAGAATGTTTTACATTATATATTATTATTAACATCTAAGCATGCTTTAGATAAATGAAGGCTGCGAACGTAGTGCATTAACGTAGTTCGGTTTGCCGCACGTTAGCCAATCAAATCTCTCGGCTATATTACATGAGTTACATTTTAAATATTTATGTAACCCATTTTGATATATATATATATATATATATATATATATATATATATATATATATATATATATATATATATATATATATATATATATATATATATATATATATATATAAAGTTCGGCGAAAATCTACTGAATAATTGAATTAAGTTCTTTATTCTTTTAATATTATTACAAAGAACTAGACTATACATAATATGTCACATACGACATTTTAGGTTTTCGTTGAGGTCATCCAGGTTTCGTCCATTTTCGAGTAAGAATTCTAACGAGCGTTCTTTTAGAAGGAAATGCCCATAAAGTTCAGTAGATTTTGTACATATATAATTAACATTGGTTGTAGACACAAAAAGCGGAAGTATAAAGTTATTGAAACTCAAACTACATTTAGGAAAATTTATTGTGCATACTATGTTTATATATTACAGTATTAATTGGGTGTGGTCTGTGTTTACAAAAGTGATGATCATAATAATGATTGTAAACCTTTTGTTGATATGTGACTTCCGAATTTAGATGACATGAACCAAAAGATATTTGCCATATCAATAGTTTAATTATCAGAGACCATACTTAAATGCGCGTCAGATATGTGTGAAAGCAAATACCTTTTATCGCTGTCATACACCTCTAAAAAGACAGACCTTTAGACCATTCTCAATTATTACGTTTATATGTCTATCAGAAAAGTGTGCTTAAATTACACTGTTAACAACTGTATAAAATCACCATGTGTTATTATTACGATTTTATTGAACCACCTAAAAGCGACAGGTAAGTATGAACTTATAGAACAATTATCCGTATAGCGAAATACTGGCCTTTGAAGCTTTTATACTGATTATTGATTCATAGAATTTAATCTAAATCATGGAATTTTTTCACACAAGTATCTGTTGAGTTATAAGAAATGAATTATTTTTGAGTGTATTATTTTTAGTTTTATAGCAAACTCTTTTTCCCTGATACTTTTCGGTAAAATTTGTTCCTCTTTATCTAAGTGTACACATTCACCAAATATATACTGTGCATATACAAGATACTAAATAGCATTTTCAAAACACACACACACACACACACACTCTCTCTCTCTCTCTCTCTCTCTCTCTCTCTCTCTCTCTCTCTCTCTCTCTCTCTCTCTCTCTCTCTCTCTCTCTCTCTCTCTCTCTCTCTCTCTCTCTCTCTCTCTCTCTCTCTCTCTCTCTCTCTCTCTCTCTCTCTCTCTCTCTCTCTCTCTCTCAATCGATGTAGTGTTCCAAAACAGAACGTGGCCTCAATAAGGTCGAAAAATAAACTTATATGTATTCTGGAGTCAGTGGAAGAGAAAGAGTAACCCTTGTACGAATAGATGACTCTCTTAGCTTTTGAGGAGTTTAGAGTTTAAATGGTGCTACGCATACGAAATATCACTTTTGTATGAAATAAACGGTTGGTACTAGAGTATCAGATACTTGATTAATGTATACCCTGAAACTCAAACGGTCCACCAGAAGTGGCAACCACCTAGTGGATCTGAATCTAGTAATTTTAATACAACTGTCTTAGAACACATTTACATCAGTAATGACTGTTCCCTTTACTTAGTTAATAAGTGAAAGTCATTAGACTGAAGCCGTAATTCCATGTCCGACTCTATTTGAAATGATTTTTAAAACTAATTGCTTCACAGTTCTTCACTTCAAATTTTATGACATTGCCAGTGTAGAAGTGTAAATGTTAAGGTTTTTGCATAGGTAGAAAACAATTAAGGAGTCCTTGAGACACAAATAGGCCTATAAAAGCAAATCATCACATAAGGATATGGGAAGATGTTTTTATCTATTTGACAATTGGATTGGAATGGCAGATGAGTAAACGAATGATGTGACGGAGTAAATACGAATGTATATTAAGTCATTTCAGTAGAGCTTATGAATGTAGAAATAGTGTGCAGATATAAAAGGCATACAAACTGTCAAAATGGAGTTTTTGCTTGTATCTAAAAGTTTTAAATATTCGACATATCATACAAATAAAATGTTTTATTTTCAAATCCCGGGTTGGAAAAAAATCAATTTCATGTATATGAATAATGGACATGTCAACATATTTATTACATTTTTTATTAAATTTATCAATTATTTAAAAGCTTTTTTTTTCACTGTTACTTTTCATTTCATTTTACTGTATTCTGATTGGCTTAATGAATAATATGATATTTATATTAAGCCAGTCAAAATACAGAGCCAGGCCATTAAGGAAAATACGCTTAATTAATCCCATCTATAATGTAATGATAATTTTCAGTTCATTGTTTGATTATAAACTGATCACATTTGCTAACAAATGCCAATGGCAAAATCTTTGAACACGTACTGTAGATATGACGTATCAAGATCGGATTTTCATGTGAGCTATTTATAACGCCGTATCAAAGCTAAACAAAATGGCTCCGCACAGACTTGTTCTGTCTCGACTGAAAAGCAAGCGATATTATGTTTTGATGGAGTGGGTTTAAGTGGTCGAAAGGCAGTGGAAATGTTTAATGTAAAAACCATCTAGGTCAACAGTTCAATTGTTTTTAAAATAATTCAGTGACACTGGAGATACAGTACGGAAAATGAACATCGAATAAGGCTAACTTCGAGGCGAGTTTGCTGTCCAGGTCTATCGATAACTTTGGCATGGTCTTTGAGGCATCAAGTGATGTATAACAATCCAAACCACAGAGGCATGGGCATCTTTTTTGGAGCGTAATATTTCCCCCCAGGATCCAGTTTTCATTGAGCATATTACGCTTTAGAAAGATTTCCGAGCCCCTGCGTCAAAACGTGGTTTGTTTACATTTCGCAAGCCGTAGACTAGCAGAGCCTACATGTACAGAACATCGGATAAATCTAGGCCTAACGAAACGTAACTGGAAAATGTAATAAATAAAATATTTGACAATTGTTTTTGAATAACATATAATTACATCGAGTGAGACAGGAGAATATATATTTAACACTTACATTTCATGAGACAGGAGAATACATATTTCAGACTCGTGCTACGCACTCGTGTTAGATATGTATTCTTCTATCTCACTCGATGTAATAAATATTTTATTCAAAAACAATTGTCAAATATCCTCACTGTATTCTTACGTGTATGTCAGGAATATCAATGTTCGGCGTATTTCATTCATTCTAGGCAACATATGTATGCTATGTTAAAGTTTCTTACGTCAATACATTTTCAAGCCTTTTAATAAAAATTTAATCTAGTTGTGAGATATTTTTTTATCAGTATGTAAGTCTGTATGCATTTAATCATACCTATATAAATATCAGTTGGATTCATATCAACCTAGTGCATTGTTATCTAATCATTATCAGTAATACAAAGTGATAGACCCTCTCAATTTGTGTATAAATAATAATCGTTTTATGAATGACTAAGATTGCATTTTTTTTTCAACCTAATATTTTCATTATCTTTATACAACAATGCTCCCACCCCTTAGGTGCTGTGGAGTCATTTTGTGCTCATTTTGTTTGTACTCAATTCAAATAAACGGATACGAATTGTGGTTTGTAATAATTCAATATTTTATCCAAATTTAGTGTCTTTATGCAGAAATAAAATAATTACAACAAAGGCTGTTTTACATTCACCTTTATGCATACAATAATAGCAATTAAATTTATGTCCAATATAGAAGTATTTAAAGTTTTACAAAAGCGAATGGAACTTGAGGGTAGAAAATTTCGCTGCATTGAATCAGAATAACACAACATGACTTTATTTAGAACAATTACATCGTACAGATGTGATATAATCATTTAGTAGGTAGGCGGTGTTTATGTCGTTAGGTACGTTGGCAACTCTTGTTCACACCCCATCCTTATTGTGTACCAATTATCAAAACATTTAATTAAGCTTTCATTTCAGTTAGGCATATGTTATGTTGTGTTTATCGAGTTTGACTTAAAGACGTGAAAAATTAAATGACAATACTCATTAAAGAGATTGCATCACGTGACCGGTGTTAGCCATAACGTTAAAATATTTTGACACTCTCCCTGGTCTACAACACCGACGCCATGCTTAGAATGACATATTGCATTTGATGTCTAAGGTAATTTAAGTTGTTATTGTCAAGGAAACGATATAATGTAAATAAATAGCATGTAGATCATAGTATAAATAGAGAATTGTTAAAATACTTCATATCATATTTTTCTTATTTTTCGACTTTTTTTTTATTACATAAACGGAAACAAAAGAAATGACAATTGAAATATATCGAGCATTTTAAAAAATGTATTAATCAAATCCCTGATTAGAAAAATCGTATCAATATCCATTTGTTAAGGATGGTTAATTAGAGGTTTGAAATATTGAGAAAACATGAAAGGACCTATCAGAAATGCCAATGTTATCTTGACATAGAAAACGATAACGTTTTTGTTCTCTGTCGGGTAAAGCCGAATAACAGTAAGATCGAGACAAGACCATAATTGATAGTCCTGTTCTCACAGCTACTGATAACATTATATTTCTTGCGTGCTTCTGCTGCAGAATTGACCTATGTTATCAATGATAAGTTTTCAGTTGGGTCATTCTCAATACTTTCATAAAAGTTATTGTTAAAAAATGAATAAATGAATAAAGTAAATAGATATTGAATCGTTAAAGGTATGTTTTCCTTCTCCAGTAATGTATTGGTTATGTGAGTGCATTCAAAGGCTAGGGTGGCCGAGTGGTTAAATTCTCGCGCTTTAAACAATGACTCTCAACTCTACTTATCGCTGGATCGAGTCTCAAAGGAACCTTAGCTGAGTTTCTGAGAAAGTTTGCCAATATACTCGTGGAAGGCTGGTGGTCGCTTCACACACAGACACAGACACACAGACACACAGATATACATATATATATATATATATATATATATATATATATATATATATATATATATATATATATATATATATATATATATATATATATATATATATATATATATATTGCAAAGAACAAACAATTATCAAATATAATTTCTCGTGTATAAGAATTACATTGGACACACACGAACCTCTATAAAACCATAGGTGGGTTAATAGCAAAAATGTTCATTAGACCGACCATAAAAACGAAATGTTGAAATCAAATGCTATTCTTGATATCCTTTTGACAACATTTTATCAGAAAGTAGTTTGGCTCTGTATATGAAATGGTCGTATGTTGAACACGCCCTGACTTATCAGATCATCTCCGAGATATAAACACCATATGCATATTACTACCTAAATGTGGAAAGGTGACATAAGGAAAGCTAACATTGTCACGCCTGCCGTGTAGCTTTCCGTCTACGGTAATATATCGAAATAAGATGCCTATATATTAGATTCTGTGGCATCTTTAATTTCTACTTCGTCGGGATATAGTGCATTCACATATGCATGAAAACTACAATTGTCAATTAGCAATACCCCACGGTATTCAATTGCCAAATTGAAGGCCGGCCAAGGCAAGCTTTTTTTCTCTTTCTTGTGTTTATATTCAAATTGTCAATAATGATATCCGTTTCACATGAATAAAAGAAAAATTTGGCTAATAAAGAGGTACAATTTGTTCGCTGAAAGACCCGGTCTCCTCTAAACACTAGATATGCATACTGTCTATTAAAATTCAAGCATCTTTTACATCAACTGCATTGTATTGTGGTGTTGAACTTTCAGTGAAAAAACAGTAGTTTATCATACCTACAGTATCTCTTTTAAATTTATCATTCGGAATTGTTGTATAAAAAGTAGAAAGTCGTATAGTTTTATAATATAAATATTTTAGAATTTTTGGGGTTTTTAAATTTTCTTTGAGCTACTTGAAAAAAAGTAGACGTATCATGTTGATCTTGAGAGACCAGATAGATATCTGCGTCTTACCTAGATTTACTCCTGAAAGACGGTACCGTAACACTTCCCTTTATGAAAAACGTGAGTATTTCAATTTCCATATCACGATCGTCCCGATCCTGAGTAGTAAAATTTCGCCCCACCTGCAATTGGCGTTTTCATTTTACACCTTATATGTTATGTCAGGGCATGATCCTCTTATGAATGTTTTATTTTGGCAGCCAAACAACTCACACGGGGTTATGTTGCTTTAAATTATCAGAGATTTATGGTCGATATGGGGATCTTGTTAAACAATATGAAATCCCCCTCCCAAGAATGATAGAAAGTATTCTGAAGTACACATACATATATCCATATACACTGACTCCCAGATATAAAACTAACATAGAGTCTAATCGAACTTGAGATGTTTCCATATAACATTTGCATCAGATATGGCATGCTAACAACACTTCCGGCCACCTGGCCCCATTCCGTTTTAGATTCCAAGTCGTTCTTCCAAACATTTTTTATATCCACTTTGTTGTATTCTATTGAAATTTTGAATATCCATTGGTATTTCTTCATTTTTTTACATGGTATCAACATCTGATTAACAATGTTTCTGGAAAAAACAACTGTACAGTGTTGCTTTAAGTTTCTCTTCTGTAACAGACAGTATTTTGGTTAGGAGCCAAGGATTGGTGTAACATTTATTATATCCTGCTATGTATCTCTGCATCATCTATCTCCTGTATTGCAAAAGAAGCAATGAATGGATTACTAATTAAAGAATTAAAATTCTCAGCGGTTTACTCTAACATTAACAATGATGCTATACAATTTCAAGTAAAGAAAAATAAAATTTCACAATCTGCCATGAACATTTGGCATTACAATCGTCAACCCATGTTTAAATTTGCCAAGCCATGGTGTGGCTTATGCCTATTCTTTACAGAGTATGAACTTTTTGAACAACCGTGGGAGTTGCACTGGAAAATTTTGTATTCCAGACGAAATTTTGAATGGAATCACAAAAATTGAAAACGCAAAAGTTAAATGCTACCTTTGAAGGATCAAATCACAAAAATGTCAAACTGCCGAAAATACCCAATATACGGTATCTCTTGGTCCAGTTGAGAAAATGGTAGGGCACAATATTCCAAACCTCCGTTACGCCTAAACGCACAAATAGACAAACTACGAACATAGCTTAAAATGTTTCAGACAAAATGGAGTTTCAGAAAAGGTGTGTCAAGGAACTTTCCGGGAATTTGGGAACAAGCATCTCATTGACTATGAGACATTGATTTTCACACAAATTTCAGTTCCTGGAAGTGGTTTTTTAATCGAAACACCAAATTTTATACACAAAAAAGTCTAAATTGTACAAATATTGAGTCATCATTTATGGTATATGTCGTGTATCGATAATTTTCATTGCAAAAATTTGATCGACATTTTCCAATTTTCAGTTTATTTTAATTTTTGTAAATTTGTTATGGTTTACTAATAAACTTATAAACGCCTCAATCGGCTGAGTGCTGACATAAGTAAAAGTCAAATTTCATTTTGGGCATTGATTACACTTTCAATCAGAATTAAGAGTTTCTGTACTGGTTTTAAAAAACTCATGGTCTGTGTCAAAAACTGAGATGACTTACCTAATACCATTCATTCTTGGTGACTCGAGATTTTGTTTTTGCCTCGCAAGAAGTTTGAGATACGAACCGTAGTATATTCAGTATAGTCGATGAATACTTTACAGTTGATAATAAATCAGTTACTGTTAAAAAAAACTTTGGCAATTGCTCATTTCTTCTAGATTGGCGTACTTGTTAAAGTAACTCTCTCCCAGTATAAAAGGAACACAGACATACATATGAGAAAACTTCCCCGCAATATAAACACAGAATATATATAAGAACATTCTCCCCAAGTATAACACAGACATACATATGAGAAAACTCTCCCCAGTATAAACACATATATTGTATGAAAAAATACCCCCCAGTATAAACACAGACATACATATGAGAAAACTCTGACCCATTATAAACACAGACATACATTTGAGAAAACTTTCTGCAATATAAACACAGACATACATATGAGAAAACTCTCACCGGTATAAAAGGAACACAGACATACTATTACAGTACGTGTCCACGACCTGCAGCACAGAATAATCAATTGCAGTATGTGCCCATGATCTGAACCACGTAATAATACTAATGCAGTGCGTGTGCATGACCTGAACCACGTAATAATACTAATGCATTACGTGTCCATGATCTGAACCACGTACTAAGACTAATGCATTACGTGTCCATGATCTGAACCACGTAATAATACTAATGCATTACGTGTCCATGATCTGAACCACGTACTAAGACTAATGCATTACGTGTCCATGATCTGAACCACGTACTAAGACTAATGCATTACGTGTCCATGATCTGAACCACGTACTAAGACTAATGCATAACGTGTCCATGACCTGAACCACGTACTAAGACTAATGCATTATGTGTCCATGATCTGAACCACGTACTAAGACTAATGCATTACGTGTCCATGATCTGAACCACGTACTAAGACTAATGCATTACGTGTCCATGACATGAACCACGTACTAAGACTAATGCATTACGTGTCCATGACATGAACCACGTACTAAGACTAATGCATTACGTGTCCATGATCTGAACCACGTAATAATACTATTGCATTACGTGTCCATGATCTGAACCACGTACTAAGACTAATGCATTACGTGTCCATGATCTGAACCACGTAATAATACTATTGCATTACGTGTCCATGATCTGAACCACGTACTAAGACTAATGCAGTGCGTGTCCATGATCTGAACCACGTACTAAGACTAATGCATTACGTGTCCATGATCTGAACCACGTACTAAGACTAATGCATTACGTGTCCATGATCTGAACCACGTACTAAGACTAATGCATTACGTGTCCATGATCTGAACCACGTACTAAGACTAATGCATTACGTGTCCATGATCTGAACCACGTACTAAGACTAATGCATTACGTGTCCATGATCTGAACCACGTACTAAGACTAATGCATTACGTGTCCATGATCTGAACCACGTACTAAGACTAATGCATTACGTGTCCATGATCTGAACCACGTACTAAGACTAATGCAGTGCGTGTGCATGACCTGAACCACGTACTAAGACTAATGCATTACGTGTCCATGACATGAACCACGTACTAAGACTAATGCATTACGTGTCCATGATCTGAACCACGTACTAAGACTAATGCATTACGTGTCCATGATCTGAACCACGTACTAATACTATTGCAGTACGTGTCTATAAAGGTGTAACCTTTATATATAGAGATTATTACACGGTAAAACTCATGTCACATATCATATCACTCCAAGGGCTCAATATCAGGTGATATGAATTCTACCATGTTATAATCTATTTATCATATACAAACTGTACAACTTGCAAATTCACTGAAAGTATCAGTTTTATATTTCGGAAGTGAATTAAGTGAATTAAGCAAGTGAAATAAATGAATTTAGCAAGGAATGTTTGCTTCAATAAATTTTAATTTTTCAATAACTTAGTAGTGTATAATAACTTAGTAATAATAAGTGTATACATGTATACAGATAGGTGATACCTTTTCACCTCCTTTTGGCATTGTAAACAAACAATATGTTGTCTTACGCAACTCTCCGTTTGAAGTCGATAAGTCCCGAGGTGTCCCGATTCATCATAAATTCCGAAGTGCGTGATACGGATTTTTGCATGACCGGTCTGATATTGATACGGATTTTTGCATGGCCGGTCTGATATCGGTTAGTTGGTTTTGGTGATATCATACCATGCAAAACTTACATTTAAAGTACTAAGAATATGATAATTCTTATTACATCATAGTAGAGAGTCCGTAGTCGCTATTTGTTTATACCCCTTTCCCATTTAAACGCGGTCAAAGCCCGCATTGAAAATCGCAGGAAACCATAGGTACGCTAGGCGATTTGTATATTTCTGCGTGTAGTCAGGTCATAGGAAAAACAATGAATCATTTAATTAGCGCCAAAATGGAGCTGCGTTTAGCTCCAAAACCTATGGAAAATGCGCGAACCGTAAATGAACCGAACTGACCGCCATCAAATCGTGGCATTTCCGCGAGACCACCTACACTAGTCAAACCGACGGAACCACTGTATAGCCATTTGAGCAGAACAATTAAGTAATAAAACAGGCGGGAAACCTGCGCGTAAACGTAACAAACCCGTATCAGCGGGATATTAATTTGATAAAACCGGCACCTTGGACCACAATTTCTATCTATAAAATATATACATATATATAGTTATATGATGTAAATCATGTAATTTTCATCAGTCGTAGCCGAACTAAAGGACTACACGGGGAGCTTGATATGAATTTGAAAGGCTGTAAAATAACTTTTTGTTGTAATATTGCATGGTATTGAAATTATCATTTCATACTTGTTTTAATGTTTTATAAACAAAAAGTAATTAGAAAATGCGCTAACGCGGCACATTTATGGTTTAAGAGCTTCCTGCATCATACAAACCACTCCGGCATTTTTTTCTTCCATTCATGTTTCATTAATGATGAACGTTTCGAGATAATTCAATAAAATCAATTTTAAGAATGAATTCCGCTTTTCCACTGAATCAACAAACTCTATTTCACACACGCCCCCACTCTCCTGCAACAACAGCGATACATATGTGTTTGTACATATTTATATGAATCAAAAGGGACAGAAAGCACACCAGCAATCGATACACCCCGCTTCACTGGCATTAAAAGACTGATATTGTACATACAAGATATATATCAACAAAACACTGGGTTATTTGCGAAATATATATTTCGATAGTTCATTTTGAGGTTGAATTTAACGGAGAAATTATTAGAAACATGAGATATTAGGTCATTGAATAAAAATAAAATACCCCATAGATGCAATATCGCGACAAGAAATCCCTATAAAGAATTTTTCGTGACTGTGCGGTTGCGTCACCAATTAATTCGTTTCCCTCTTCCTCGATTTAAATAACATAGCCCTCAATGTCACGCTAAACTACGACCTTAATGGATTAAAAATCAATTGTTTATTAATTTGATTAATTAGCGTCAGTAAGCAGGTAAATACTTATTTATTTTAATTCTACACCAATGCATGTCAAGTCCACAGTCGGAAGTTCTTAATATGTACGCTTCACGTTAAACTGAATATTAATCACACATAACGTCAGATAGTGCCTTTATAGAAACAATTAGTTCTACTTCGTAGAGGATAAGAGAAAATTGTTATGACATCAAATACAATATCATTACTTTCATCACTGCATCAAACTGATACACAACTGAAAGTATTACAGTTAACAGTAATGGCAATAATTAGTAATATAAAAAGAGAAATATAAAAAAAAAATCTCAGATACCAAAGTATAAATCTTTAGGATGTCCAGAATATAGATACAAATCTGGTAAAACTGGACAAAAAACGGACCTCTGGAAACCATGAAGTGGGATCGGTGCCAAAGAGGAGTAAGCATCCCTTGTCGACGACTTGTTACACCCGCCGTGAATCCACAGTCAAATCCAAATGAAATACATGAGAAACGAATCCACGTCGCAATTAGTACAGATGTCTCAACAACCCCCAACTAAAATTTAACTCAACATTTCACCTAGTGAAACAGAGTAATCGCAAACAAGACTATTATACCGACCGCAAAATTTGCGGAACGTTGACATCAAACGCGGTTTTCGGTTTCGTGAAATATAAACTACATATGCGGGTGACTGTGGGATATTACTATTTAAATGTTGAAAATTTACGATGTGAAAACCGTGTGTCGTGTAGCTTAGTTGCTAATTTCCCTTCTGTATCTATAATAAGTGAAATGTCTAAGTATGAAGCGTGTGTGCTTGATTCTGTTGTATCTTTAATTTCTAGTTTGCTGGGATATATCGCATTAGCATATGTATGAAAATTGTCGTTATTAATTGACAAAACATAGTATAAATATATAAATGTCAAATTAAAGGACGCCGCTAGCTGTTTCTTCTTTTGATTCAGCAGTTTCTGAATGAAGTCTGCTTCGTGTGAATAAATGAACAGGTCAGCCAATAAAAGGACACAGTTGGTTCCCATAGGAATGCCGACAGTTTGTTGAAAGACCACGTCTCTGAACATACAAATATATTGTCTATTAGAAATCCCATCATATTTTTATATCAACTTCAGTGTATTTATATGTAGAATCAGAGTGGTGTTTGAGAAAATATGTATCATATTAACCAATCACTAGATATTTAAATTTTCGGGTACCACCTTTATTGACAAAACAGTTGTCTATGATGCTACAAAGTCTCTCTTTTACATATTTATATGGAATTCTTGTGTAAAGATAAGAGAAGTCGTATGTTTTGATACCGTGAATTTGAGAAAAATTATGTGCCTTCAAATTTCTAAAATTTGTTTAGAATTTTTAAGTATCCACATCTGTTTTACACCGCTTCTGGAATAAGCAACTGTACAGTCTCCTTAACGGCTGTCAATATTTTGGTATCTGGGACCAGTACATATGTAAAAATATCAAATAGCCCATGTAAACACATTTTATTGAGGATCAAATGCCCACATATATTCACACACACACAGACACACACACACACACACACACAGACACACACACACACACACACACACACACACAAACAAACACATATATATACCCAGTTAATGTGGGTAACGAGTTAATCCTACTTTTTCACCAGATAATCTTAATTTTTCTGGTAACCCAAATTAACTGGAAAAAAACTAATTTTAACGAGAGAGAGAGAGAGAGAGAGAGAGAGAGAGAGAGAGAGAGAGAGAGAGAGAGAGAGAGAGAGAGAGAGAATGAGAGAGAGAGAGACCCTGGCTAATCATTACTTTGTATTATCTATTATATTTACCTTTGCGAATATAAATCAATTTTTGAAACCAGTATCTATAAATCTGATTATATACAAACAGGTATTAATGTATTTTACGTAAACTTATATTGATGTTAACATTTCAAAACAGCGGAAACCATTGTTTTATGGGTGAACTAAATCGATGTCCACTTTTTAGCATACTTTACATTTATGAATGGAAATTTGCGTCAATGAATCGATTTTAGCGCACGTCATTCGTGTGATAATATTTGTTTTAGAGGACTACGAGCCGATTGAGTAAATTTATGCAAATTTTTTATTTCATTCTGTTTAAATCTCGACGACGTGTGTGATACCCCTGCAGTCAAATAGTATACAGTTTTAGGAAGTCACCAAATATGGTTCACAACGCTTGTCTTAGAAGGGAAAAACTCCCAAGTTCGAATCCTGTTTCAGCTAACAGTACTGGATATCATATCATCATCAAAGGTCAAAGATCAATATCTGTAACGTTTCATTTGTGGAATAGCTGCACAAATTTTTGTGGTAAAGCACTTATGGGACATGAAACTTAACAATTCAATCCCATCAAAAGTTAAGGTGCGTTTAATTGGGACTGAGAAAGGACATATCTTCTTAAGTTAGAGAAGATAAGTGTCAGCAAAAAGGGGACAGGGCGAATGACCTTACGTGCAGAATTGCAAATCTGAATTCCCGATTATAACAGGCAACATTGAATGAAATTTAATTCAAAAGAAAGTGAATGTCGCTAATGATTAATGCTCCACCTTCATTTTTATTCTCTAATCACCATTGGGCGTAGATTAGCATATTTCTAAATGTCCAGACGCCCACGTGATTCATTCAATAAATCATTAGGACATGATAAATATTATAAACATAATACTAAAGGTAAAGTTTTCTATGAAAAAAGAAAATGACCAAACTAAATATTCTGGGCTATCGTTTCCACCAATAACACCTCATTAGTTGACCTCAAGTTCGGTTGCGAACAGTTTTTATGTTTTAATATTTGGTAAATAAAATAAGGGCTACCCTCATTTTATTTTTTTAAGATTAATGTCTGTTTGTTTCTTATTGTATTACCTCCCACCAAGACTTAACAACTTCTTTGAAGACGGCATCAGTTCAAAGCCAGAGGGCCACAAATATCACATACTATTTATCTACCCCAACGCGAAGAAATATTTTAGGCGAGCTACGCTAATCGCGATTCGAGACTTCGATATCAAGAGATGTAACTTCCGACATCTTGATTAGAATATCTGATAAGAGCAGTCATTTCCGGTGTCAGTAAAATCCTGGGAATCGAACCGTGGACCTGATATTGCACGACGAATATTCTAACCTCTGTGATAAGAACGCATTACAGAAAGACAAATATATCTACAGATCTATACGCTTTGGAATAATCCGATGATGGAAAAGACAGTACCATTCCTTTCTAATATATTGATCCCTCTTGTGAACATCAGCGATTGTTCTTGTCAACCTGCCGCATGATAAGGCGGACATCAACATACCCAGACTGTAATGACAATAATCTAAAGCAAAAGTTTAAAATATGCACCTATGTTTTAAATGTAAATGAAACATATTTGATAGACGGATGTGCAATCTTTAAACAATTACATGTAATATTATCTGATGCCTGCAATTAATGAATTTGAATGTGGTTCCATATTTAGTGGCATCACTATTCTGCACTTACCTTTCAGCATGTAATCAAAATTAAGGGAAAACCCACGCCTGCTCAGATTTTGGGACTGCTGTTTCACATAAAATGTTGAGCCCGAGGTCGCATATTACGAAATTTCATACCAGTAGGCAGTCCGGAACATATCCGTAGTTTTTCCTGAATAAGATGAACGCCTTTCAGAGCTTTGTACTTTGTTCAATTAATTCCAAAGAATAACTATGGATCAGATGATGATGGTGATGATGACGATGATGATGATGATGATGATGATGATGATGAAGACGAATGCAATGATGATGATGATGATGATGATGATGATGACGACAACAATGATGATGAAGATGATGATGAAGATGAAAATGAAGGCAACAAAGATGATGGTAATAATAATGATGATGATGATGGCGACGACGACGACCATAATGACGACAACGACGACGACGACGATGATGATGATGATGTTGATGATGAATATAATGAAAATCAAGATGAACTTTTATCACTATGTATGTATGTATGTAAGTATCTATGTATGTATGGATGTATGGATGTATGTATGGATGGATGGATGTATGGATGGATGGAGGGAGCGAGGGAGCGAGGGAGGTAGGTAGGTAGGTAGGTAGGTAGGTAGGTAGGTAGGTATGTATGTATGTATGTATGTATGTATGTATGTATGTATGTATGTATGTATGTATGTATGTATGTATGTATGTATGTATGTATGTATGTATGTATGTATGTATGTATGTATGTATGTATGTATGTATCTGTACGTGTTAGCTCGTGTATGAATCCAAAGGAGAAATATAAAACAGAATTTAAATAATACTAATAAATGTTTTGAATGGGCAGAATAAAAAAACATTAAACAGTTGCATTCACCTAAATAGATATGGAAGGAGTCTCCTAGGAAATATATTCACCAGTTCATTATCACAATGCCAAACTACGGACAGATTTGTATGTAAATAATTTTGAGACATTAAAAGTTTATTTAATATTTATGGTTAAAAATGCATATGTATGTATTTGATCCAACTGTATATGTTCAGAACAAATCATGGGGTAACATCATGTTTGATTTATTTTTGTCTAAACCCAACTAGCACGTGTACCTCATTACTTTTACGGTAAAAGTTAATTAGATATAGCACCTCGAAATATATAGCAAAAGTTCAAAAGCATTTGATCGAAAAAAAACCAAAGGAATGTATTTGTATTCATCGTCACGTTTTATATCATCTGTTTTTTCGTCAATATTTGAAAAGAAAAAAGAAAAACAGAAAATAAAACCTTTACAGTTTGAAAAGGGCACACTTTAAATTTCACACACACACACACACACACACACACACACACACACACACACACACACATACACCTATATAGCCACCTTCCTTCCCATAAACATACATGTCCATCCTACCACCATCCTACCTACACACGTACGCATACATAAACGTCCAACATACCCACCTACCTATCTAACCTCACACACGCATAAGAACATGTATATATATATATATATATATATATATATATATATATATATATATATATATATATATATATATATATATATATATATATGTGTATATATCTGTGTGTGTGTGTGCTTTAAAGATGCAAAACGTTTTGCTCATCAATTTCTGGGTAGGTCTGTAAACATTTTAATATTAGTGTTTTGAAAATCTGATACATTTCTATCGTGATAATTGGAATAGGTGTGTAATTAGTCAAGCAGTATGAGTGCTTCTAATGACTTTGTATTTATAATTTTTGTTTAACTTTGAGAATATGTGTTTTAACTTAAAAGAATTCAAATTGGCCAATTAACAGCATATATAACACTTAGGAATCATGTCGCTTTAATAGATAACATTACGACATCTTAATTTATACTTTAATTGACTGTAACGACATGTTATCTATACCGTTACCTGGTTTTCTGAGTCACTTTACTAAGTGATGAAAATGCCTTCACACAGCCTCTGTAGCTAAAAATACAACAGCACTAGAAATAGCGTAGTTGTAAGTTATATTTAAACAATCGGCTTTGATTTACGACGCGTCTAGGTATCTGCGTTGTTATGAGTTTATTGAAATAAATGTTATTAGATAATGATATCGAATCATTGCAAAAAGATAATTCAACGTTAAACGGGTTGCGCTGAGGTGTAATGACCCGTTACTGTTTAACCCACACATACCAGTAAGGCACAAGGACCTCCTTAAATTCACAACACGCTGTTTTGACTGATTGTACTACCCTTAGTATAGATATCTGTTTCTGATTGGTCGAGTCGACTGCACAAAAAGCAGTGATCGGCGTTCGCTTCTACATTTATTCACATTGATCTAATAAGAAAATATTTCTGTTCAACACAGATACCATTAGCTGCTAGACAGACACAAAAATGCTGACCATAGTTTTACTCCTTATTTTGTTGGTTTTATCTATTTCCTTCTACAGGTAAGTAATCGGCCATGTGTGTTTAAAACTTCTCATTTACTATATATAAAACGTGTTGTCCTTGTCACGGATTACTTATCAGTAGTACGTAGTAAGTCGTTTAACTCGTAGTGTATGTATGAATGAAATTTTATTGAAATAAGGAAAGAATTACCTGATTGATACTGAGCATGTTTGCCGAGTTTCCTATTTGTAATATTGATGCGAAAAACGGATACGGCATGTACAAGGAATTGTTATTTAAAATGTTAGCAATTTATGAAGTGTTAGATAATTTATTAACGCACGCGATACTTTTTTTTTCAAATTTTCAGACAGAGGAAAATAAAAATGCAGATTTTTATGAAAATGGGAATTCCTGGTCCCACGCCTAACTTTTTATTCGGAAACTTGTTAGCTTTTATGAAAAAGGTAAGGTATACACTTGTATTGTGAGTTGTTTAAAATTAAATATAAGTTTACAAGCGGATTAAAATGTTTATTTGACTAACTTATTACATAGAACTTATATACTTGATTTTGACATATATATATATATATATATATATACTTGCAACATGACACATCTTTACTATTTACAAAAAATGATAATAATCTAAGTTCAAATATCATATATTTCAGTTTATGTTTCACCTTAACATTTGAGAATGAAATAGATGTTTGAAATAGATGGAATTTGCGTCATGTTCAACGTTGACAATTTACTTCTGTTTACTAGTACACATCTGATAGTGACAGTTTTATCAAATACGAGTTTGTTTTT
Source organism: Atrina japonica (assembly GCA_030159075.1). NCBI lineage: Eukaryota > Metazoa > Mollusca > Bivalvia > Pterioida > Pinnidae > Atrina > Atrina japonica. The sequence continues at coordinate 610,037 of BROG01000082.1, forward strand.
TTTTACCAGCAATTAATTTCAGAGTCACAGCATTTGATGAGAAACACATGAAATGTCATCATACTGTACGACTTTTCACCCATCCCATACATATTATTATATTTTGTTTCTTTTTTTTTGTCTTCCCAATAGGCTTTTTTCGAAGCTTACACAGAATGGTACAAAGATTATGGAAAAACATTTGGGTGAGTTGTCTCTTACTTTTATATACATTTATAACTGAAAGTATACATGACTATTTGTCACAAGGTATTGATAACTGAAAATTAAGGATATGAATTATATTTTGTCTACACAGGTACTTTGAAGGGCCTACACCTGTATTGGTCACAGCTGATACGGATCTTCTACACGAAGTTTTTGTTAAACAGTTTAAAAAGTTTCATGCGCGAAAGGTAGGTGCAGATTCACTATTTTTTTACATTACTAGCTTATCGAAAAAATCCATAGAGACAGACAGACACACACACACACACACACACATAGACAGGCATACAGAAATGTACACACATAGACAGACATACAGACAGACACGCACACACAAAGACGGGCATACAGATAGACAGACAGACACACATAGACAGGCATACAGACAGACACGCACACACATACATTATATATATATATATATATATATATATATATATATATATATATATATATATATATATATATATATATATATATATATATATATATATATATATATGTTTGTGTCATATTTAAGTGCATTTGATTTTTTAATTATTTTATTCTCTGAAATCGACAAACTGTCACTTGATGTAATTGAAAAGGTATGAAATATGAAAGGTTAAAATGCAGGTATCTTGTTTACTGGGCTTTTACAACTAAAAATGAAAGTTGTTTATGTGAAAACACAAATGAAATGTACAAACTTGTCATTGCTGATTAAAGACAGAGATCCAATGTGAAATAGACATGCTTCTCCTTTTTACAATATGTTTCCACTTTCAGTCTTTAATTTCTGTCTGTTTTCTCACAAAACGAAATTGTTATATCATGTGACAGTTTCAATGAAAAATCTTTAAATGTTGAACCTGGTAGAATTACTACGGATTGCTTTCTTTTTTGTCATGTATATTGTGAAATATGTGACTGATTACGATGCCTATTTTAGTCCATTGTTTCAGACGTGTACACGCAATATAGAATATTAAATAAATATCTCATTTTGAAAATGTGTCAATCCTGGTAAGAAAAGTTAAACAACAATCTGATACTTAAAATATCAAACTAAGAAAAAATATTGTTGATAAACAAAAAGTTGCAAGATATCTATTCAGAAAACATATCACAAATGTAACATATTCTGACCTATTTGTTATAATTTCAAACAGGTATTTCCAGTTCAAGTTGACCCAGATTGCGATGAAACTGTTCACATGTTCTTTGCTCGTGGGGAGCGTTGGAGACGTTTACGATCCATTGTCAATCCGGCATTTAGTACTTCGAAGATGAAATCGGTACGCAATATTAATATTTACTTTTTATTTATCATTAGCGTGAAGCGACCATTCTTGTGATCTATCTGTAATACACGTTTCTGTAGACTCGGAAAGTGTCAGACCTTGTGATTTTATCATTAAGTACCCATTTCTGCACACTAGGTAAGTCATAAACCTTGAAATTGTATCATTTGTATCCGTTTCTACAGTCTCGGTAAACGATGAACCTGGAGTACCTGTTTCGGCAGACTCGGTTAGTGATAAACCTGATGATTTTCTTGTTAGTACCATTTTTCTGTTAACCGTGTAATTACTTCATCGTGAATACGTGTTTTCTACAGACTTGGTAAATGATTGGCCTCATAAATCGTTAGGTGACCGGCCTTGTGATTTTATCATTATTATCCATTTCTCAAGACTTGGTAATTGAAGAACTTTGCAAATTTATCATAAGTACCCGTTTCTGTAGGTTATGTGAAAGATAAACCTTGTGATTTTATCATTGATACCTGTTTCTGCAGACTCGGTAAATGAGGAACCTTTTCTAAACACTTACTTAAAAAATGCTTAGTTTTACTTCATGTATGGTCATTAAAATTACAATCATAATACGGAGTGGTACTGCAAAACTGTTACATATTTTAGTTCACGAATAAAAATAAATATCCTGAGTCGTGAACTCATGTGTAAATGATTTGATGAAACTGATTTATTTACACTCATAATACGGGGTGCTATTGCAAATGTGTTACATATTTTAGTTCACGAAGAGAAATACATTTCTCATATTGGAATTGTGAACTTACCTGATTTGATGAAACTGATTTATTTGGTGATAAGCTTATATAAGATGATATATTATGACATGTAGATAATTGCTTTAAAAGTTCACCAAATACCTGATCAATGTATGCTAGTTTTATTTACCTAAATATGGATGGAATACATTTTACAGCTAATGAAAACAATTCCTGATTAATATTTTATCAATTATATTTCTATCCAAAATCTTAGACAAGTTTTCACTATAGAATTAATTTTTCTGTTTTTTTTTAACAGATGACACCTCAAATAAACAGGAGAATTGATCAACTGATGGAAATAGTAGAGAAAGAAACAGAGGATAGAAGTTCCTTCGATATATATAAGTAAGTTTAATCAGACTTGAAATGTCCCAAAATAGTTTAACCTATTTTATTAAATTTGTATAAATGAATTCAATTTCTGAGAAACTAAATGTATGAAACACAGTGCAGATATTTTCGTTCAATATTCATTCAATTTACAGAATAGTGTGAGCATATCTCAGTTCTTATCTGAACATGTCTGTATTAAATTCAAACAACTCCCCCACTTAAACAAACACCATGGCCTGTCTAATCAATGTCAAGTTTGATGAGTTACTGGTGTACATTTCCATTACGAAAGAATCACGACTTTTTCGTGTTTAAAATGAACGTTACACACTTAAAACAAAACACTGATAAAAACTTTGTGACAAAAATAACTTCCTTTATTGTAATAATGCGTATATAATAAAGAAAATTTCCGACATTTCCCGTCACTCGACCAACGCATATAAAACATTTTAGTTGTTCCTCAAACTTCTAAAATGTCACAGAAGGAAATATAAATTTATCACTTATGAAATAAGAATTGTGTTCTTTTTCTGACATTTTAAAGTTGTTTATAATGTCAAAAGATTTCGTTAATTTTTTTACCTACATTTAAATAACATGCCTCGGATTTCTTTGATTTTGTGTATATGTGCATATTTTGTTTTATTTTTAGTTCAACTTTGAAAAAAAATATTTGAATTGACGACAGATTAAACAAGTTAATTTAGCCATGACATATCAATAGACCCCTTAGCAGTAACTGCGGTTCTGTGACTTTGCCAGCCTTCCGGTTGGCAAAATGATAGAGATACCCGCAAAAACATAGACGTCGTTATAGTAACCGATTGTTTCTCGACGTCATTTTCCGGGAATCCGTATCATTATGCCAACCGGAAGACTGGTAAAGTCACAGGACCGCAGTTACTGCTAAAGGGTTTATTACATATCGCGGGTATTTCAGATGAGAGTCAAAATCGAGGTCACGTGTAACGACAAGCTCTGTACGTAAAATAACTCTAAATTCATTGGAGTCAGGCCATAGCACAGGCCAATGATTGTGGCACTTCACGTGAAATTGTTAATACCCCCATATGATTGAAAATTCGTGTTGGGATGTAAAACATAAACAAACATTCACATATGTCGCGATTGATTGATATACGACACTTTATTCAAAATATCATTTTGAATCAATCTCGTGATATTAGTACTTAACCTTGTAGATGATATAGTAGCTGATCAGAAAGCATCAGGCTGTATATGTTGGTTTACCTGACATATACAAGGCGTGTTATAAACCAGGAAATGGTGGTGTTAGATGATTGTATTGTTTTATCTCAAGGAAGGTCTTTGATAATTTAATTTTACTTTTTGACTAGAACTTTTAGAATTAAATATGTTTGATTACGTAATTATGAGTTCAGTTTGAGGGATTTCAAGTGTGTTATTTTTTCGTTGATTTAATCGTCTGGTTAAAATGGTGAGGAAGGTATGCCTTACGTGGATTATATTAAGCAGGTCTCAGAAAATGCTATTTTACAATTCTTCCAATTAGAAATATATTACCTCTAATAATATGCCACATAAACATTTCTCTCAAATACTCCTTATTTTTACTTTACTATTTTCTTATATTTTCTTTTCCAACTTGTTATTATGGCTCAGTCGGTAGCGCGCTCGACTCTTGCTCGTGAGGTTGTGAGTTCGAGTCCAGCCGGTGACAGGTTTGTTTCCTGTCCTGCGGATGAGACAGTCAAAACCGAGGTCCCGTGTCACTGTAGATGTCGGCACGTTAAAGAACCCTCACTGTTCAATGGCCGTAAGTGCCGAGCAAAGGTCAAAATTTGAAGCCCTTCACCGGCATTTTGGTTACGTCTTCATATGAGTGAAATATTCTTGAGTGCGACGTTAAACAACAGCAAACAAACAAACAAACGTATTATTTAGAATATTTTTTTTGTAGATTATTTCAGCGGTTGACATTGGATACAATTGCCGATTGTGGATTTGGTTTACAGGCTCACTCGCTTGAAAATCCAGACGACCTTTGCTTGAAACATTGTCGTGGAGTAATAGAAGACACCACAAAACGTCCCATTCTTTTTATGCTAGGATGTAAGTTTCACATCTGAACGTAGGTTATCTATCGTCAAATGCCCGACAGATTGCTCTTAATATGCATTTTGACGTCATTAGATTGTGACGTCATAATCACACAAATGTTTGACAAATCATTTAATTGTGACATGATAAAGGAAAAGTTCTTGATATCAATGTTCATATTTATCAAAATAGGATCACGATTAAAGTATGAATTGGTGCAGACGTGACTTTATGTTGAAATTATACAAAACATAAATTTCGATTTAATATCTTGATGCTGCATATGACTTTATAAATTTGCATTCATACATATTCCAAGAAAATAACACATTGCTTTTTTTCCTTATTATAATGAATTAAATAATATATTCTTTTTTATTTTTCAGTCATTTTCCCAAAATTTCATGCTCTCTGGATAGCGATATACAACATATTTCAATATATTGCGTTCAATCCCGTTTTCTGGCTTGAGGATACAATGAGGAATATTATCGTCAAACAAAAGAGTTGTAAGGTATGTGTATTTCATTTGTAAGGTATATGAATTTCTGTTGTAAAATATGTGTATTTCTATACTGTATAAAGGTAAAAATCCCAGGTATAATACTACTGTTTTTGCATTAAAACCCAAATGTATGAAGCGCAAAAATATGACGCTGAGCTAAGACGTAAACTTGAGAATTTATGGAAATCTGACAAGTCTGGGGAGTACGAAATATCAGTCACAAAATCAATTTCTGAAAGTTCGTTGTGATTGACTGAAATTGTAAATTAAGGACATATCAGTGGGGATATCGCTTACACTCACAAACTCACCGGGTATAAACATGACGAATTAAATACCTCCAGACACCTACACTGTTCAAAATCATTATATAACTGTTCTTAAATATTTCAGTCTTCTCGTTCCAATCTCCTGGAGTTAATGCTAACATCGGAGTATGACCCAACGGTGAACGATATTGACATCGGAGAAATCAATCAAAACGACAATGTCGTTAAAAAACGTTTATTGACAAACGAGGTAAGTTGTTGACTATATAAGATGTCATTATTGCTGATAATAAATTTGACGAAAGGCGAGAGTAAACCATTGTGCTCCTCTTAAATGAATAAAATACATTTGCACTTGTTTAAAACATTATATATATATATATATATATATATATATATATATATATATATATATATATATATTTATATATATATATATTTATTTATATATATATATAATTTCTCAGCACAGCAGTTAAATTAAACATATGAGTTTTTTTATATATAATATCTCTTTAGAAAATGCATATATATTTTAAATTGGAGCTCAACTGATGAAGTCTAATTGACAGAAACGATCGTCTTGTGCATTATATCTTTGGTATTATGTTTGTAAATTTGTATACATATAATAATTGTTTTCATTATATAGGAGCTGGTTGCCCAGTGCCTTCTGTTTTTGTTAGCCGGATACGAAACTACGAGCACAACACTTTCCTATATTATGTATGAAATGTCAGTCAATCCCGAAGCCCAAGAGAAACTACAACAAGAAATAGATGAACATTTTCCAGACAATGTAAGTATATTTTTTAATTTCGAAATAAAAGGACATATGAAAGGCATAAATAAGGTGTATTTCTGTGAATCGAAATTGCTAATGTTATATGATATAAAGTAATTTTTATTGTGATATTCAAAATGAACAACTTTATTTTTTCAGGCTGATAATCCGAGTTATGATGTTATACTCAAAATGAAATATCTTGACATGGTTTGGTGCGAGACATTAAGAAAATATCCTCTGGCTAGCACGTAAGTAAAATCACATCAAAATATGCTGCACAAAAAAACGCAAATGAAAATTACTAATGTAAATAAGATGGGCGTTCAATATTTAACAAAAAAGTCCAATCTCTCTTGCCGGTATTGAATAATGTTTGCACTTTAAGATGAAAAAGTTACTTTGATCATCTGAAATTTGAATGATAGAAAATATTTGGGAACTAGTGCATGATGTGTATTAATTTATATTTCCCCAAGGCTTTAATCGTTCAACAGAAATTATCAAGTGCGGTGTCTACAGACACAATGCATACATTTACACCTTGCTTTTATTTAATATCGTTCATGTATGTAAAATGATCAAATTATAAAAGTGCGAAAAAAATTTCTATTAGCATCATCATTTCATATTCTAAAACACGAGATTTCTCTCCTGATACCTAACTAATGAGCCGTTCATATTTGCAGGGTTGTTGCTCGCCAATGTATGGAAAGTTGTTCTGTTAGAGGTCTTGATATTCCTAAAGATATGATTATTCAGGCAAACGTTTGGGCTGTTCACTATAACTCTGACATTTGGGGTGAAGATCCAAACAAATTTATACCAGAAAGGTAAATATACGTGTCTTCACTTATTATATATAATGTGTATCCGAACATTTTCGCTCTCGATTAATTTTCTCGATTAGCCGACAGGGCGAGTTTAAAATGGAAGCAAAACTTTCAAGCTAAATAAATGAAATGTGGAAACCCATGCCATCCATGAGGTAATGATGATTGAGGCTTATTTCAGACAGCGTGAAAATGTCTTCTGTCCTTAACGGGCGATAATAACCATGAGCGAAAATTTGCAGTTATACAGAAAATGTCATTTTTGTAAAGACAATTGACCGAGGTTTAAATTCATGAAATGGTTGTCTTTGATGTGAGAATGAGATCAAGGCACATTAGTTTTGTGTAAAATCATATTGGACTAGTGTTATTTAGTAGACACTTTAATTGCAACCGCTAATGCCACCACTAGTACTGTTGTTATTTTGTAATAAATAGTGAAAAAAAAAAACAGATCACGTACAACACGCCTTAATCACATGAACACACCAATAGAGGTCAATTAAAATTAAGTAACTACGACGAAAATATCTAACTATAGCATTCCGTTACCACTCAAACACTTATTTCAGTTCATAAAATTGAATAACTTATAATCAAACAAAATTTGCATCAAATTATAGGGAAGTTCAAACGTGAACAAATTCCTACCACTTTTATACCGTGTATAAACAATTTGTTTGTTTGTAAATTTACCTAAAATATAGTTTCGTAACCCAACTATTTGTATTATTTCGAAAATTATACCAATTTAGATTTCACTTCGATATGGTATTCCGATAGCTTATGATTAATGAGATAGGTGATAAAATCGTCATCTAAAAGTTGTGTCTGATTTTAACAAAATGGAAATCTTTACTCCGACTGAAATACCGACTGTTTATGATGAATGCCTTTTCATTCCGTGATAACTAAAAAAGAGATGAGATGAATTGTAAAGAGTAGTCAGTTATATATCAGTTTGTATTTCTAAATAGAAAATGATAAACCGAAACCTTTACAATAATTTGCGTAGTGATGTATATTTGTAAACAAACAACTTTCAACTTTGATTTTTATTTACATTTTGTAGGCATTTTCAGATAGTTATTAATCATTATTATTATTATTATTATTATTTTCAATTGGAGTGTATATCGCACCAATTTGTTGGACGTATTTCTGTCAAATTTTAAACAAAAAATTTGCCCTCTGGGACCCACTGTACTGAAATATCATTTTAGAAGTCTTTTGATTAGGGTCGGCATATATCCTTAAAACAAAATGACTAATTCATTTCACGAAATACATAAGGTATATATGATTAACTTCAAACTATTTTACAAAGTTAAAATAAAATTATACAAGTGTTTTTGATATAATTTAAATTTTCTCACAAATGCCGAAGAAAATGGTTATTTAGTTGTCTTTATTTAAAAACCAAGATTGAAGTCAAGCATGTGTACAAATGTACAAGTTGTCCATTTTACACACTGTAATGTTATTAGATCAAATCGTTTATTTAATGTGAATGGTGATTTGAACTACCTGTACTCAAAGTAAGCATATACAATGCGTTTATTCAACAGTGCATATATAATTATACTTGGCAGTTGGTATAAGAATTATCAAAGATACCCGGAAATAAATGTGTAAAGATTAAATACATGTATAAAATAATTGATATCTTTGAATCCTTGTAGGTTTGTATTACGTAGTAAAAGTTCAAGTTTACAACTGTTCACAGATTCGGAAAATGTCCTGATTAACGCACGAATAATGATTTATCACGTTTAATGTTCATAGCTTACAGAGACTATTTATACACGTGTAATATAGATCGAAGACATTTTCTAGATGTTTTCTTTTCTCCTCAGATTTACTGCCGAAAGGAAACAGAACAGACACCCCATGGCTTGGTTGCCATTTGGGGTGGGACCTAGAACTTGTGTTGGTCTGCGTCTCGCTCAACTTGAGGGGAAATTGACTCTTGTAAGGCTACTGAAAAAATATTCTTTTCGTCCGGCACCTACTCAGAGAATTCCATTGAAATGTGTTGAAGGAGCAACAATTATTCCCAAGGATGGAGTAAATGTTATAACTGTTAGACGAGAGGAAAAACAAAACTGCTAACGAGTTTACAATTTCAGACTTATCAAACGAGAAAATCCAGAGGAATCGTCTCTGTGTGACTGCCGTTTGCTAAATGCCGGATTCTGTTAGAGAGACGATCCAATCCGGATCGGACAATCGTAACGTTTGAGTGTGTATATAATGTATGAATGTATTTATTGGCGAAGCTGAGACGACGAATGCTGAAGTGCGAATGAGTTCTACTCACAAACATTGTTTTAAAAGCCGTGGCTTAAGCCGTTCTATTTCAAATTATTTCTGCATGTTGTGATGGTTGGTTATTTACAGATTGATGTTGTCAAAAAGATCTTGTTATAACAGCATTTATAATCATCATTGTGCCTCTGAATATTATAATGTAGCAATGTTCAGTGATAAAGGTCACACTTGTCATTTTACATATCACACGCTTCATGTCCCATTCATAAAACTACTAGTCTTTCAATTGTTATGTTTGTTTATTTATTAAATGAAAATGAATAAAATTGGCAAATATAAATTATTATGTCGGAGTTTCATGTTTATTTTTGGATGCCACATTCAACAATTTTCATCCATATGGTGGGGTTAATCTGTATGGTTGGGGAGATGTGCAATGAAGGACACCACTGGTCTTCTGCAAGTAATCTGGCAAACGTTCTCACATAGTCCGTTTAGTCTCCAACGGGGCTCAAACTTTCTCTGACAGGTGAGATACCTCATGGTTTAAAGCGTGATGCTTTACAGAGGTCCCTGTGGAAGATTCAATAAATGTTAAATAAATAAATAAATAATTACCATGAAAATGAATTCACTCCTACAGATGTTTAGTAATCTAAGTTCGCTTTGTCACGGTATTAGCCGGTGGGGAATTTGATTACGTATACCATTCGATAATAACGCTCCCTTTTCCAGATTGAAGTAAATTTTATTACTATAACTCTAACTCTTGGTATATATATATATGTATATGTATATATATATATATATATATATATATATATATATATATATATATATATATATATATATATATATTATCAACATCACAGGAAGATTCGCCGATTTTGTAGATATTGAGAAAATTAAAAAAAATTCAGACTGCATTATTCTAATTTACCGTTATTACACGTATACCATCAACGTACTGTCAAATTTTAAAGGATAGGTATCTAATAGCCGTCGTAAACTCAGTGTACAAGACTGTTCGTTGTGAACTAGGGCCTTAAACTGTATTGTAATAGCTTAATATTCTTACATACTGTTTGTGCATATTTCACCAGAAAAAAAAAATTCTTGATTCCAACACCCATCCAGTCGTAACAAAACATGCACGAATTCCCCACATATCTCTATAGTGAGGATTTTCTTTTTGTCCACAAAATATGTAGTTTTCTATGATCGATACAGGAGGCAATAAATGGGAACATAACATGGATGTAATGTATACTTCGACAGGCATGAATAGAATTCAAAAATTCATATTTCATACCTGTGATTTTTATATGATCATACAATGAGAATAACAGTTTTTTTTCAAATTGAAACATAGAAAGACATAAAAATCCTATTAAATCGAAAATGTTATCTTAAATTGAAACCCAAGACCTTTTAAAGAACGGGCTTAGTGATATTTCTAGGTTTATTACAAAGATAGAAAATAAAATAAAAACCGACAGATGAGGCAATAAAATGTGTACAGAGATCTATAAATACATAACGGAATTGAATAAAAAGTATTGTTAATGCGTTTACATAACTATTCAGTCCGATTTTATTTATAGTGTTTTCTTCGTGTATGATGAGGATTTAACTTCATATATCTGTAAACAGAATTTAAGTCATCTAAGGGGCCTCCATGGCCGAGTGGTTAGAGCATTGCACTTTAAATCACAAGGCCTCTCACCTCTGGTTCGAATCCCGCTAGGTTCATTTCGAATTAAGTGGGAAAGTTTGCCAGTTTTCTTGCGGAAGGTCGGTGGTCTTTACCCGGGTAACCGGGGTTTCTCCCTCACCAAGAAAAACTGGACGTCATCGTATGACTGAAAGACTGTTGAGTATGGCTTAAAACAAAACTTCAAATAAAATCAAAATGAGTCATCTACTGCATGTAACAATATTTTGGTATCATGAAAACGGGAAACAAGTAATACAATCTGAAACGTCTAACGATTTTTGAAGCTGGTGTAGGAAAAAAAAAATAAAGTTGCATTTCTAATGATAGGTTATTATATCAACTCAAACAAAAACAATCTTTGTTTCGACATATGGCAGCTGTTGCGGTTGTTCAAATATATATATAAATGTCATTTTCTGATGAATTGTTGTTAGAATATATATTCAACTTTCTATCGAGTTTACCAAATTGTTCAAAATAATTAAAACACAGAAAGAAGTGCACAATACATATTGTAAATATTGCTTAAATTTGAATACATATATTAAGCCTATATTTTAAATTATTATTACATCTAAGCATAATTTATCAGATGTTGCAAATAACAAAATTGCCGGCTTGAATACTTTTTTTTTTAATTTTCTGCACATGGTGCACACCAAGTGACGTCATTGCCAATCTTCAGATCAATGAAGTCTGCTTACGTAGTGATATATATATATATATATATATATATATATATATATATATATATATATAGATATATATATATATATATATTTGTGTGTGTGTGTGTGTGTGTGTGTGTGAACCAACTGTGAATTTATGCTGATATTTAATCATTATCCGTTTTGTTTAATATTTCCAAAATCATAGGTTATTATATCTTTTGAAACTTTTGTAATTTAACAAGTTATGTTGGGTACAGAAATCTTTTAGTTTGTTTGTTTGTTTATTGTTGTTTAACGTCCCACTCAAGAATATTTCACTCATATGGAGACGTCACCAAATGCTGGTGAAGGGCTTCAAATTTTGGCCTATGCTCGGCACTTACGGCCATTGAGCAGTGAGAGTTCTTTAACGTGCCGACACATACTGTGACACGGGACCTCCAGTTTTTACTGTCTCATCCGAAAGACCGGAAACCAACCTGTCGCCGGCGGGACTCGAACTCACGACCTCACGATTCAGAGTCGAGCGCGCTATCGACTGAGCCAGGCCGGCTCCAGAAATCTTTTTGAGTTAAACTACAGATATCACAATATTCTGTTCCAAAAGACAGTATACAAATCTAGCGCAATTTGTGCAAACACACGGACCTCTAGAAAAAGAGGAAGTGGGATTATGTGCCATGGAGGAGTTAACGTTCCCTTTCGACCGGTTACATCCACCGTGAGTCAATTTACCGTATTCAAATTAGATAATATAAGTGATAAATCCTTGTCACAGTCGGTATAGACAAACCTATCCTTGACCAGGTAACTCAAAATTCCAGTTAGCTTACTGGCAGAGGACGATGACTTCTTCCGGACACGCGGTCCTATCCCATTTGCGATTCGTAATTTTTCTTCATGTTGAGACCAATTGTATATCTAATTTGTCGTATTCCAATGGACATGGAGTTTCGATTATCTATTGGTGCTTCTTCATTTTTACTTATTACTTACTATTGTGATTGCAAAGGAAGATTATTATACAGACCTTAAGTATGCGAACTGTTGACATTAATCGCGATACTTGGTATCCTTGGTAACAACAAGATATCAGTAAGAAGTTTGCCTCTCTTTATGAAATGTTTAAATGTTCATCAGGCTCTGGCATATCGTATCATCGGCGAGATATAAGCCACATGGCATCGAAAAAGTGATATCATCACTACTGCTTTTGAGATATTGTAATAATCACTTTCCACGTGTAACTTTCTTGTTAACTTCTCGTCGGTTTCTATACTAAGTAGTGAGCGTTAGAGTCTATGTTGTCTCTAATTTCTAGTTTCATGGGATGTATACTATATACTTACGTTTGAAAATTCCCATTATTAATTGAAAAATGCATGTACATGTATCTATACCTTCAACTACATACCACAGCTATATTATTTACAAATATGTTGTTGATATATCAAATGATAATTTATAAAACTTATTGAACATAAAAAGGAAGATTAAAGATCACAGTCAGCTTTTTGCTCTTTTGATTCAGAAGTTTCTGAATGACATCTGCTTGAAACGAATAAAGGAACAGGTTTGGCTGTTAAAGGGACACAAACATATATCATGGGTATGTCGACAGTTTCCGGAAAGACCTGGTCTCCAAAATGTGAAAAATTTATAAAAATAGGTAGAGAAGTCGTATGTTTTGATACTTTTTGAGAAAAAGGCGTGTCTTTAAATTTGGATTTTTTTAGTATTCACCTCTGATTTACATTGTCTCTGGAATATAAAAGCAACTGTACAATATTGCTGAAGTTTCACTTTAATTGCTTTCTTCAGTATATTAGTAAAAATTATAGATAAAGGTTTAGGGGAACATTTAGTGGACCTTGCTTTTTATCTCTAAAACCAGTATCTATTGTACGTGCATTAGAGGAGCTTATTACTGATCTATACCTTTGACGGATTTCTTCCTTTAAGAATGGGTTACGTGTGTATGCATGATGATTACCAGGGTTGAAATTATATCCTACTTCTAGTAGGTCATTATAGTAATATGTTACAGACAGACAGAAAGAGACAGACAGACAGATAGATTGATAGATAGATAGATAGATAGATAGATAGATAGATAGATAGATAGATAGATAGATAGATAGATAGATAGATAGATAAACAGACTGACGTTTTTATTATCCCATCTACTTGAACTTAAGTTGTTTCGATTTTCACCTCTTAATATGCGCTTTGGTTTAAAAGTAATTACTAAATTGTATTTTTGTTTTATCATAATCTGCTGTCAAGTGCAATGACATGCATCAGGAGTAAGTGTCTTAAGAAGTTAGGCTGAAAATTGATTCAGTCAAATCTCACAACATTTATGTGCTGCATATGTATGTATATATGTATCTTAAACTTTGACGATTTTATTTTTATAATCAAAGCATAAGCCATATCTAAGACATCATTTCATTAATGCTCTAAATTGTATTGCTATAAGCACTTCCCTGTAGTGTTAAGCTATTTTGAGAATCAAAACAAATTATTCATTGCAGCGACGGAATCTAAGGTTCAACATAATTGGATATATTTAACAACGGATTCATAGCATTCATTGACGAAAATTCACGTCTTAAATAGAATAAATTGTATATAATTTCCTGAAATAATAAATGCTTATTTAAAAAATCGATATGCGATTCCAGGTCTGAATCGTATAGCCTAGGTCTACGTGTTCTAATTCACCTTCTACAAAGAAAAAGGACTTCAAAATGTATTTTGCTTGAAATATATAATGTACGAAACTGTTGGAATTATGAGGTAAGGTTTGTTTCGATTCCTATAAAATTAGATAATCATAAATCCGTTCTTACTTCGTTCGGAATACCTACAAGTGACTCGGAGCTTGAATTGCTATACATTAAATGGATTCCGAACTATACAAAAATCCCTATAAACACCGATTCATTGCAGGGTTATCTAAGTGCTCCACCAAGCATTTATGTATTTACTCTCTAAACATCTTACAGGTATTAAGGAAGGTCTTCAGAAGTACTGTACAACGGCCTACTCAAGAGTTAGCTATATGTGGATCTTAAATAATTTAAAAGAATTAAAGTCTCCAAAATTTCAAACATATACAAGCATCAAGACTTTTCATTTTTGCCCCTTTACATAACAATTCCTCATCAAAAAACTAAAACAATGGAAATCGCAGATATAGATATTTAGTATTAAGTCATAAAGAACCTTATTTCTGTAATTTCAATATCAAGTACACTGAAGATCAACAAGATGTTGGGTTTCTAGTAGACAACATCTTCGTTGTTTTTGCGTGAGAAGTTTTCCAACAAATCATCGGCATTCAAATGGGTACCAATTGTGCATCTCTCTTGGCTGACATCTTTATGTATTCATAAGAAATGGAATTTATACAGTCTCTGCTCTCCAAAGGAAATGAACAGTTAGCAAATCGGTTCAATTTTACTTACAGGTATATCGACGAGGTCGACGTCCTATCTATAAAAAAATCAGAATTACCTCAGCCAGATGTATCCTTTTGAGCTTGAGATCAGTGGAACGACAGAGAACAACACATTTGTTTCTTATCTAGATTTTATCGTGTTGAACGGTCAATACGGGGATATTCTCAACAATTTGAAGTCCCCTCTCAAGAATATTAGATAGTATTCTGGTGCACGACAGACAGTGACTCCCTTTCGCCAATCATATATAAAAGTAACTGATGACAATTTCACCGAACTTGACCTTTTCACCGAATTCGAGAGGTTTTCTGCAACATTTTCGACGGGTGTGCCATGCTGGTGCTGGCTCCCTCCGGACACCTGGTCTTATTCCGTCTATGATTCACAGTAGTTTTTCATTTTAAGACCGTTGTATATCGTCAAGCTTGATCTTTTTACGGAGCTTGTGCTTTTTGCCCAATTTGACCTTTTCACCAAACTTTACCTTTTAACCGAATTTGACCTTTTCCATCAAACTAGAAAGGTTTTCATGGAGCGTTTGCGATTTGGCATGTCAACATGGGACGCCGCCTCTTTCCGGACACCTGGTTCTATCCCGTTTGGGATTCGCAATTGTTTTTCATGTTGAGACCCATTTACACAACTGATCAATTTGTACTTCTTCTTTTTTTTCATATATCGGAATAAAACGATTGATATATGTTGATTCTATGTATATCTAAATATTAAAACAGGCGAAAGAAGCTTGTCAAAATACTGTTAGCTCATTATCAACAAACCTTAAAGGCTCACGATCGTCCGTTTACGCAGAGTTAGGGTGTCAATTTTGTTTTAACTGATAATATGCTTTGAATCATGCTCATATAGAGATATAACTTCCCCATTAATTGTATTTCTGTACGTTGCTTTGTTTGCAAGTAGGATACACCCAAAGTATGACGTTGTTGCGTAATATTCAAGGTGACCTCGGATAAATCAGTTCATAATATGGGTTATAGCCAACTCGTACCGATAGGAATTCGTACATTGAATGGACTTGTATACATGTTTAAGTTGACTCGTACCGATCGACTGTTTGATTGTAAAATCATTCATCAAGATATACATGTACTTACAAACTAGGTGATTACCATTATACCGTTTAGTATACATAATACTGTCGGTGTAAATGAATTAAATGCAGAATTTCATTGTTGACAGAGATACCTATCAAGTCGGTAAGTATATAATGATATATTATCATTACGTTTTAATGAAATTTTAATAAAGATTAAATATTCCGTGATTACGAGTTAGTAAAACAATGGATACGACTCAGTCAATTATTTAGGGTACGAGTCAGCAAAGCATGGTTACGAGTCATTCAAAGTGGGTACGAGTTGAAATGGGTACGAGTTGAAATGGGTACGAGTTGCGATTGCTTTGAGTATAATGACAGGTAGCACTGCTCCAGATACACGAAGCATTAAGTAAGGAATTGAAAACAAGGAAAATGCCATGTGATTAATACGAGAAATAGAGCCTTGGAATCCTTGGAGGAGGGAACACATCCTGAAACGCCTCAAATATTATTAGCTGCCCTGATTAGACGGATTTTGCTATCCGTTTAGATTTATTATTTGCCTTTGATTACACTTTCTCTTTTGTTTAATTGTTTATTTTTGTTTAACACCCCACTTAACAATCTTTCACTCATATGGAGACGTTTCAAATGCCGGTGAATGGCTTCAAATTTAGGCATATGCTAGGCATTTAGGGGGCCATTGAATGTTTATCACAATGTAACACAATTTAAATTTCAAATTCTTCAAAAGCTAAGATAATCATCTTTTTACAGTGGTTATTCTTATACATTTGGTTTATTTGGTTTTGTATGATACCACTTTCTCCTTTAAAAAAACATGCATCTTCTATAGATTTTAGCTCAATTGACGAAGTCCTGATTAATATAACTTTGATATTATGTTTAAAATATAGTTGTATTACCATCAAGAGACCTCACTCTTGTATAGGATATACCTGCTGTTATATCGAGGAGTCGTTGTTTGGCAAACTGGCCGGTTAATACTAATGCATGTCATTGTTTGTGTCTTTACAACTTGGATGTGGTTAAAGTATATACACAGAAATGTGATATTTAACGTATCAACATCATATTCGATGAAAAACTTAAAAATTAATTAACTTAACTCAATGTTTACATGATTTCTTTATTGATGAATCATACATAAATGATACACAGGCGATCGCTAACCTAATTAGGAATATATTAATCATGTTGTTTTGATCATTTCCTAAATAACGGCAGATCGTATTTGTGTTAGTGTTGATTAATATGTCATGAAATTGTATAATGTGTGAATCAGACACTTTTTTGGACGATATTTCTTTTAGCGACTTTGATCAGTCATAGACCTGTAATAAAATACAGAGAAATGTAAAATTGTACCAATATCACCGGTAGTAAAATAAATAAGGTAGGATAGAAATGAATATTGAAACAATATATATATTAGAACGCTGGAATACCCACAGCTGAGATTATATACACCTTCTGCCTGTCCATAGATTCACCGTCAGTCCATAAATCCGCATAAGTGATATGATTCGTCTTCATCCTATAGATCCAGACCAAAATCAATGGAACAGACATAATCAGTGGAACAGACAAAAATTTATTTGATAAATTAATTAACACTTTTTCGAATTTTTAACTTCTTGTACCACTTGATTACGACAATTTTTTATTACGGCCATCATCGTATATAATCGTCTACGACCGAACGGCAATGATAGGAACTCTTATGTTCAAGTGATAATGCTGAAAACACTATTAAAACAAAAATTTACACACAATTAAAAATCTGTGAAAGTGAGGGAAATAAATATTTCAAATTGTATTGTATCCGTGCGTTGAAAAGTAAATTACAAAGTTTTTGTAGTTTATAATGTATTCACGTATCCTGTTTGTTGATTTTAATTCCTTAGATTATATTTAATCATATGCTCAGTGCATTACTATAAAATAATGATAGACTCCATCTGATATGAAGTTGTCCTCCACTAAGAGATAATTAAAATTCTTCGAATGCCAAGTGTTCGGACCAATATTCCTATCAGTTATATTAAGAATTTGAATTAAATGTCTTCTTAACATCAATCTGTTTCACAACGTTCATGTTATATAAATTCATTAGTTTATTAGAATGTCAAATATTAAATGATCTATATTAAAAATAGTTTATTTCACCTAAAGTCTCAAACCTTTTGAGGCACTCCGTACTAAATGAAATATTGATTACCTGTTCGATGGCGATTGATGAACATCCTGGACATTCTGAAGATTTATTCTTTGGTATCTTAGATTTTTATATTACTCAAGCTTTTATTGTGTCATTATGCAAATGAAATACATCTACTCCATCTGAAATGCAACAGAAGATATGTTGTTTTGGGGAAATCTGGATGTCTGGACTATAGACTAGAGGTGGTTGTGACAACAGTCGGATGTGATTCTTTGTACTCTATACTATTGTCCGGATATTTCAGAGATTTGTGGCCCAATTTTTTTATCCATGAAATAAATATTATTAATTTTTCAATAATTAACAAACATGTCACGACTTATAACTATCTTTCGTCATGGCCCTGATGTCGATGTGAGGTGTGCTTACTGTGGTAGGACCGAGATGGCGACCTCCATACCATATCACATACTTCCATGCCCAACCTGAGGATCAAATTCCAATCACATTGACCAAAAGCGGAGCGCTAACCACTGCGTACTCAGACATTTTGTTTGTCCATTATAGATCACGGGTTGTGTTGTAAAATTGTCATTATATTATGATGATGTATAGTAACAAAATAATGATAATAATAATAATAATAATAATAATAATAATAATAATAATAATAATAATAATAATAATAATAATAATAATAATAAAAACACAGAATTTTGATTTGACATTTTCTTTATTGCTTTTATATAGTTTATAAAGGGAAGTCACACAGCCATTGATTACCCTCATGCATTTTTTCATCGGATGTAACTTTTATATAATATATATCAGTAGGTTATGTCTTCATAAAACATTATTCACCACTGTTTACATGCATGTGCTTTTTTAACACGCTGTAATCCGAAGGAGTAAAAATCTTCAAAAAACGGAAAAATCGATTAACTGTTAAACCAGATAGTATTTCATTCCTTAAAAAAACTCAAGTTTACATTTCACAAAATAACTACGATTCGGGATTTTTTCAACGTGATGGTCATCAGGCATTTAGGAAGTCCTAAAGAAAAATATACAAATATCTTGAACACAAATTCTCGAACAGGCGTGAAGGAGGAGTATGCATCCCCTGCCGACCAGACAACACTGGCGAGTTAGGTCAAATTGAAATGAAAATACCAATGAATACATACTGACTATAATCATTTACTATAAAATCACAGATACTCAAGTAATGGTTTTCAAGATGTCCAGGAGACAATATACACATCTGGTGAACATTTGACGAAAACGGACCTCTGGAAATCCAGAGGTGGGATAAGATGACACTGGGGTGTAAGAATCCCCTGAGGACTGGTCACACCCGCCGCTAGTCTACATTTAAATCCAAAGCAGTTAAGTGAGGAATAAATGTTGTCAGCGTAATTTTGATTTATCACATTCAATTTAAACTCGCCTAGGTCAAGAACGGGTTCAAAAGACTCCATCCCGCCAGGTTATAAGGATTTTACTGAAACTCACCTTTCAGTGAGACATAGTAATTGCAAACAAGTTCATTATATCGACCATAACATTTGCGGAACCTTGACATAAAAACACAAATATTATAACCACTAGGGTTTTGCAAAATGATGTCCAAACAAAATGCTCAAAACAGTCGTTTCCGTCAATAAGACTTCATCAGTTGAGACTGATTTCAAAATAGAGATATAGTTCAGACACAGTGGTATTATACCAGGAAAAAAATAACCGAAATGCATTTCCAAATCTGTCTAAGAGTAACCACTATATAAAGATGACCGTCCTAGCTTTTAAAAGTATTCCAATGTTATTTAATGACATACTCAACAAATTTTCATTTATATGGTGGCGGCCAGTTTTTAATGGTGGAGGATAGAACCCGGTTACAATGTACTCGAGAAGAGACCACCGGCCTTCCGCAAGTAAACTGGCATTCTTATCTTGATTTATTCCTGTCAGTTGGGAAGGACGATCTACTTCACACCTCCCTTTATGTCAAACGTGAATATTTCAATTTCCATATATTCATTTACCAACGTAAACGTTATGCACGGGCATGCTCCTCTTCTGAATGTTTTATTCTGAGAGTCAAACGACTCGCTAATAAACTACACAGGTATACATGATTGCGTAAAATCATCACGAAGGAATTCTTATGGTTGATACTGGGATGTTGTCAAAAATATGAATCCGCCTCTCAAGAATATTATATGTATTCTGGAGTACTACCATATACAGTGAGTCCCTTTCGCCAATCAGAGCTGGTCCTGACTGATGACCTTTCCACGGTTCTTGACCTTCTCACCGAACTTGACCTTTTCATTGCACTCGAAAGGTTTCAGTGGAACATCTTCGACGGGTGTGACCTTTTAACAGGGGACGGTGACTCATTCCGTACACCTGGACCCATACCGTTTGGATTCGCAATTTTTCTTCATGTTGCATATAATTTGTCGTATTCTAATGGACTTGGAGTTTGAAATATCCATTGATACCTCTTCATTATAAAATAATCAGCTGTAATCGAAATACTAGGTACCGTATACCCTCGGAGACTCAACAGGGGTTCACCAGTAGTGTCAACGAACACGCGGTAAACAAGAGATGAAATCTGCTATCACCGAAGATACCCTGGTAACCGGTCAGTGAACAAATACTGTTTAATTATCTGTCAGAATTGACTTTTTTAATTATAGTAATTATCATTAACTATAGCAACGATTTCTAGAAAGTCATATAAATAATGACAAGAAAAGTTTTAGCGGTGAATAGCTGACACCTTCCGTGAAAGTCTTAATGTATTTCGTGAGATTTCTCAGAACAGAACAAATTGCGTTTTGATAAATTATTAATTAATCATGTGTAAGCAAAATCCTTCTTCACATTCGGTAAAACTAATTATCAAAACGTCAGATTATTTAGTAAGTTTCACAAATAAACAGTAATTAGGTCATAACTGTTCAGATTGTTATATAACGTAGTGTTTACATTAAGAATGAATTAGAAATGTTCGTGGGGTAAATATTTCAACAATTTATTAATAAAAGTAATTTGTTAAAATGCAAATATATTGATATTTATGACCAACAATAATATTTTTTGAAATGGATATGTACATAAATTGATAAAAAAGACTTGTTGTGGTCTTTTTCATTCAAACAAGGGCATTCAGTTCTACACGTAAACAAGGTGCAGTGCGAACTACAAAATGCGGCACATTTCTAAAGGAATCTATTACCATTACCAAGAAGTAAAATGAAGAAGTACCATTGGATATTCGAAGAAAGTCCATTATAATGTGCATAACAATGGTCTAAACAATTACAAATCCCAAAGGGAATGGGACCAGGTGTCTGGAATGAGTCAGCATCCCCTGTTAAAATGCAACACCCGTCGCAAATGTTTCATGGAAACCTTCGAGATTAGTGAAAAAATCAAGATCAGTGGAAGATCAAACGTTAAATAATCAAAAATTTGATTACCGATAGGAAGTCATTGTATATGGTCGTGCGAAGTGTAAGTGTCAATTTCGTTTTAATTTTGTTGATAAATGAAAAAACCGAAATAATAACACCAACAAAAATTTCCGATTCTACAGAATATTAAAAATATCAATATATTTTGTTATCGGTAGTATTTGACTAATTATTTTTGTTTTATTTGTAAACGATATATTGAACGGCTTTATTTTTATCTGAATGTTTATTTAAAAATATTGTTAACTAATAATAATCAATAGTTAACACAAAATCTACCATCATAATTTTACATGCGGATTTTATACACAGTCTAATTAAAATGATGCAAAACACAAACGATAAGAGAAGGTCGATACACGCTAATTGAATCACGTTGTAGAATGCAAAGATATTAGAGTTAATTAACCATACGATGTAAGTTCATTGTAATTAAATAGAAATGTTGTTTTATGTTGGATTTGCAATATAAATCTTACATTCTTAGAGAGGATTTAAAATTGACAAAACAACTTAACTTTCCCCTATGTAACTTTACCAATTTAGTAGTCAGTGTCGGTTTCTCCTTTAGATCCAGTGTTAGAAATTTAGCAGTTGAAATTCAATCAATAATTCATGTTTCATTAGTATAGGTATTATTTTGTTTCGGTGTCCACGCGATACCTCACATCAAGTTGAAGCACATGAAACCACGCTTGGTATATAGATATGTTTTGTACTCCTTTGTAACTCTTTAAATTTGGTATTTAATATATATATATATATATGCAAAACAAAAACATATAATTCGCAAAGTATTTACATACATTTATCTATACACACAGTATCAGTAAAATGGTCATATTAACCCTTTCACCCCTGGATATCTCAGTGGTACGCTTTTTTCTATTGTTTAAGACCAGTCCATTATGGTCAATTGGGGTTAAAAGGGTTCTTTTTAATTTTTCGTTATAAAAAGAACAAAAGGTTATATGTTAATCGATCTATATCATATTTCAACACATGAACTATACAACTTTTGTCACCACTGAGGCAAAATCGTTTCTTTGGCATCTTCCACCATTGATCAAGATAGATCATTCGGACGGAATTACATTTGTTGTATTAAAGATTCGCCTGCAGCAAACTGACTTATATATATATACACAAACATCTCTTTCGATAAAACAGTGTGTCATGTTTTGTTCTATTTTCTGGTATGAGCTTTTTGTGTGTATTTACATTTGAAGACAAATAACCACTTGTCGTTTTTATAAAAAAAAATATTTCACAATTTGACAGTTTCTGCATTGCTGATCTGTACCTGTCACCAGTAATGAACGCCTTTGTAGTCTGCGTCATCCATACTTAAGGACATCTTCTTTTTTATGACCCAAAGATCGAAAATTTTGGAGTATATAGCGTTTTTATTACTAAAACGATATTTGTAACTTTCCACTTCACAAAAAACCGAGTATATTTTTCGCAAAATTAACGTAAGGTAATTGTAAATTCCGATCTGAAAAAAGGTCTAATTCGTATACATGTATTCATTGTTTCACAAACATCCGGTGAATGCATTTTAGCAAGGGAAATTTATATATATATATATATATATATATATATATATATATATATATATATATATATATATATATATATATATATATATGTATATATATATATATATATATATATATATACATATATATATATATATATATATATACTTCTGATGATTCTCAGATAAATCAAAGCCATTAATGCCTACACACACTCTGTCTTTCTTTCTCTCTCTCTCTCTCTCTCTCTCTCTCTCTCTCTCGGATAAATTTATTTGTGTGTAAAGAGAAAGGAAAATTGCCTAATGTGTATACAACGACTATTTTCTATTACATTAGTTTACATGTAAGTGATAAGTTCAAAAATTGAAAATAATGGAAATCAATTAAGATAGGTAGATCAAAAGTAAAACAAAATCCAATATTTTTTTTTACAGGAAATGAAGTAGACAACATATCTGTGGACAGATACGTACATCAAATATTGTCATCAGTTTCCTATATTCTTTCATTGACAAAGTAATGGAGGCATGTCATCGATAACAAAATGCAGATGAAGTTGTGACATCTACCACATGTATTTCCTCTGAAGATGACATTATATTTCTGTCGCCTATCATCTTGTCTGTGTGTCTGGTATCCTACAGTTAGATATTTCCGGACATTACAGAAAATCATCGACTTTGTAATCATCCAATATGTCTACATCAGTGTATGCATGGTCAGATACTATGTTAGGGGTATATATTGACTAAACACCTAATGTCGCTACATCCCTGGCCCGATGTTTATCAATGTAATGGTATTCTACGATGTAAAATATGTGATTCATATGGCAAGAATGAGAGTTAGCATCTATTATGTGGGGAAATGGATGATATGTGTAATACGACACCTTAAGCTCGTTATTTACTATATGGGTGGCTATAATCATATTTACATATTTGGGATTAGTGTACTCACATTGAATATTGAAATTGCTAAAGTCAATAAATTTATCATTGATATAAATTTCATTAGCGTTACAAATCTAGGCGTCAAAAATGATTTACATTTAAAATGTCTTTACCTTCACAAAATGGGAAACATATAAGCGTAAATGTTTTCAGCTCGTATGCACATGCCTTTGATATGGATAAAAAATACAGTACTTATTTACAGATAAATTTCATTGCTTGTTAGACAGAATAATAGCATTATAATATTTTTACAAAATAAAACAGATTAATATTCAACAGAAGTCATTTTCATTCGGAGAGAAGGCAGTGTATGTATGTATGTATGTATGTATGTATGTATGTATGTATGTATGTATGTATGTATGTATGTATGTATGTATGTATGTATGTATGTATGTATGTGTGCGTGCGTGCGTGCGTGCATGCATGCATGCATGTATGTATGCATTTATATATGTATGTAAAATTTCAATGAACTGGCTTCAGGATAATTTTCATCTCAATGCAACCTCTTTAGAACGTGATCTCTTAAAGCAGCTATAAGTATGTTTTAGATAAATATACTTAAAACTCCACATTTTATAGCGTTCATAAATGATCAACAACACTGATTAGTACCATCTACAGTGTATTTACCATTCACATCAACACGACATCGACTCGTCGTTTGATCAAAAATGTAGATTTGTTTACTATTATTTTAATTATTTTGAATATTTTAAGATATTTACCTGTATTCTTTTCAGCCATTTGGTCGGAATGTATATACACGTTGTCTATGTATGATATTGCTTTGCATAACATTTGAAAAATAAATATAATAATTTCTGTTGAATAGTGTTAACCGCCACAATCAACAATTTTTTTTTTCAGATGTATGGTGGCAGCCAGCTAAAAATGATGGAGGAGAGAATTCGGTTACATTGGGAATAGACACCCGGTCTTCCGCATGCGCATGTCAACTGACAAACTTTCTCACAATATCAGCTTAGGCTTCAGTGGGGCTCGAAGCGCCGCCGACAAAAAGTGAGAGACTCCAATGCTCAATGCTATAACAACTCGGTCACAGAAGACCCAAAAGGTATTAATTATTGAAAAACAAACAAATTGAATCAAGAGAATCTTTGCTCTTTATAATTGTTCACCACCTTTTACATGCAACACGGACTGCACTTTAATCAAAATGGAAATAGCGAATACATCATCAATCTGTCGGCAACTAATTGATCCAATCAAGTACTGTAGGCTGTAAGATTGATGGAGAATACTATCACATTCATAGATAAGTTTTTCAATGAATTTAATTCAATTCATATCTATGTGTACAGAAATCAAAGCAGAGACGCGGGAGGCTAACTATGTCAAACATCGTCTATTTTTCAACACACAGTTATCACAAATGCTCATCGATTACATATATTCATTCATAAAAATCTTTTGATATTCTATATTGATCCTGAAAGAACAACAAGAATCTGACTCCTGAGAGTCAAGTTCATTTAATTGATTTAGAATTATTTCTATAGATTAGCATTTTGACAAATGATTACAATATCTATTTATAATTTCCACCGACGCATAGATAGCCGCTGGAAACAGATGGATTTTTGTTGAACTGTTTGTTTATTCAAAATGATACAGAAAAATAATTACATTTCTTTAGGAGAAATTATGCATTAATGTTATCCATATTTAATTGCTGATACAATGTCTTAGCAAAATAGTCTAATGTATTACCGTTAGACTATCGATCCTAGTTAAAAAATGGTGGGTGGAAAACGGTGAACGTTACTATACATATGTTTAATACAGAGAGCCGGACAATAAAGAAGAAGAATGTAGCATTAATTAAGCTTCCTTATTTATCTAAAATATACAGAAATAAATGACCAATATATTGCATTGTTCTGTGTTTCATTCATCTCGATTTACCGTCTGCCAAATACACCGAACGGAAATTATTTTAGAGAATCATCGATCAGGTATCACTGTGAAGAATTTAACAGAATTGTCTACAACTAAAGGGCAATTTTCAGTTATACCGTTACAAATGTTGGTGGACCATTTAAGTCTCCGAAAGTATACATAAAACACTGACTGAGTATCTGAGTACCAGATTATATTAAAGTTAAATCACAAATGGAAAGCACCGTTAAAATTCTAGACTCCTCAGCATAAGTGATAACTCTCTGATATAGGGATACATAAAGGTCATGTTTTCAACTTGAATGATTCCATGATTCCTTTATTTTGTTTCAAAACTCCACATCCATTTTAGATTCTAGTGGAGCTGATGAAAATCTTATTGACAGAACCGATCGCCTTGGGCAATTATTATGACTTTTTATATCACTATATATATATATATATATATATATATATATATATATATATATATATATATATATATATATATATATATATATCCGTGTGTGTGTGTGTGTGTGTGTGTGTGTGTGTGTGTGTGTGTGTGTGTGTGTGTGTGTGTGTCTGGTGCACCACAAATAAATACTGTGTTTTACGTCCTCTATAAGATGAATCATAAATACCTTTTTCTTTAGAATGTAATGGCATTTTACTATATTTTGTATTTATTTGTTACATATAATGTTCTTTTATATTATCGATGGCATTGAAACTTATATTTTATGATTTAATTGCATTTTATGCATTCGTTTAGAGGTATACCATAAAGCATCAAATCAATGTCAAGATGTTATGCATGCACGACCAAGAATATGATATTATGTCGTATTTACACAATTTATGTTGTTTGTGTAAGATATGATCGATATTGAACGAACGCGTCACTTAATTTCCAAGGGCATACAAAATGCTAAAATACATAATCCTTAAATCATATTTATTTATTGTTCAAAGTATATACAGACTGAGTAACTATCTGTTTATCAACATCAAAAACTGTTCCCGTAATTTTTATCCATTAGAAAATGACGTATATATCAAATATGTATAAAACAAGAAACTGGTATCTTTGTAATGATCATAAATACGATTTACCTCAGTAATTAAAGAAATAATCCACTTAATCAAATCATGCAATCATGTACATGCAAGTTATAACTAAAATTCAAATTGTATTCCCTCTAAGTATTTTGTGTAAATAAATAATATTGAAAAGCTAAAATTTTCCGACAATAACTACTCTGGGATGATTATAAAGAAGACGTAGTGACCAAACTTTTGCGTAAAGAATATAGAACAAATCTTGTTAAATAATGATAGGTTCTAGGACGATCCTGCTTGATCCTAGCCAATCAGATTTGATAATTAAACGCACTGTGGAACTCCGTAGCGGATTATTAAAGCATTGTGCTTTAAACCATGAAAGTATCTCTCCTCTAGTCAACGGGTTCGAACCTAGCTTGAACGTAAGTTGATTTGGTGTGGAATTTTGGTAGTGGATGATCGGTGGTATCTTCCCGGGCATATTGTAACCGGGCTGTCTCCTTCATCCTTTCACCATTAAAGCTTACTACCACCATATAATTAAAATATTGTTGAGTGTGGCATCAAACACCATCAAAGAATAAAACCAAAACACTGGACATAAGACGTGAAATTTGTATTTCAAATTATAACTTAAAACAAGTCTTCTATCACGATAAACATGCCACATTAATGTCTACTCGTAGCATTGACATCCGCCTGGTCACATTTACTGTATCTTCACAGATAACTGCTGCCATATTAGTACTTGGCTTGGGTGTATTTAAAACAATCTCAACACACATAATAGACATTTATATGTAATGAGTCTGTGGAAGATAAGATTGACAATTAAGGATATTTCAAATGGGTATGACAGATTCAAGAATCCAGGGGGTGTTGACAAATATTTGAGAATAATTTCCATGGCAACAACTCTAAATAAGTAAGCATTTATCGTTGAAACATTGTATCACAAACAAGCTGACAACTCGTGATGTCAACAATGTATCTAAAACTTTAAATCTTTTCCTGAATATTATATATTTGAAGGTATATAGACATACCAGTTTTGTAATGTCAAAAGTAAAGAAAAGTTTATCCCGAGAAAATCTACCTTGCTAAGCATTTAATTGCATTTCATAGGTAATAAAAACAATCTACAAACACGTTATACATCTTACATGTATATAAAAACTTCTTGTTTGGTGGTGGCAATGTGACAAAGGATATATGAGTGAAAAGAACAGGAAATCTAATACTGTAGCAATCCAGTGACATTGGACTCATACAATAGTTTCTGGTACATCGTGGTCTTCAGAAAATTTTTAAGCAACTTCTAACTTATTTGTAAGTGAGATTATTGCTCTGTGTTTTGATTTCTGTATATGGTCAATTACACGATTTCCTTTCATTACCAGCATCAGCAGCGTAAAACGTTAGCGTTTTCATTCTAACGAATCTTCAGAAGTTTATATATATATATATATATATATAGCTTGAACGTAAGTTGATTTGGTGTGGAATTTTGCAAGTTTACTAGTGGATGGTCGGTGGTATCTTCCCGGGCATATTGTAACCGGGCTGTCTCCTTCATCCTTTCACCATTATATGTATTTTGCCTCGAACTGAAATGTCGTCATTTTATTAGATATGAAGGGTCACGCGACTGCCTTCCATGGTTCTATGCACGGTCAGTAAAAATCGGCATAGGCGGATGATCTCATTTACAATTCTGTGAATAGTGGCAATTAAAGATATTCACTAAATAAGAATATGGTCTTCGACAAAATAAAATAATTATTAAGTTTGTTACCGACCATCCATGGGAATATGTCGGGTTGATCCATGAGCTTGATCAACCCGACATATTATTGTGGAATTCCACCACACACACACACACACACACACACACACACACACACACACACATATATATATATATATATATATATATATATATATATATATATGTGTGTGTGTGTGTGTGTGTGTGTGTGTGTATGATATATATATACATAATTTTTTCAGTCCAATGTAAAATTTTGTAATATATAGACTGGCAACTTCGATTTGATAATGTGTGAAAAATGTAAATAAGCATATATACGGAACTAGAGACGTAGTGTAAACTGGGGATGGGGAACCCAAGCAAATGTTTGTGCCGCATGTTTATCTGCACGTCGTTAGGTAAGGATCATCACGAACATCAGCTGCAGGACTCACGACCGCAGACTCTCTTCGGGGGTGATTAATCGTGATAAGAGAAATCAATGTAGGACGGTGCTAATATATAGAAATGAATGTCGTCGTAATAATACATAGGATTTCGAATACTCGATGTTATTGGCTGAACGTTCAACCAATGAGAAGTACTTAATCGTGAGCACTGGAGCATAAAACGTAAACACGGTGTTTGCACGATAATATATATATGCATGTTTATTCGTATAATTAGTATACTGACAAGTTATATACACGTACACCGTATATACATACATATCGGGACTTCCGTTTATGGATGGTAACCGAAAAATCATGGGGTTTTCAGAATCAGAGGCTTTGTAATGTGTATACATCTGCTTTGAAACCATTTCAGACATAATTATACAGTTATCATAATTTAAAATAATTAATGCTAAAATGGACTTATTTTCCGTGATTTAAAACAAAAACATTAGGTGTTTATGAAGAGATGAATCATGAGGCGAGACTTCGAATTATTTGCAGTATTTTTCAATGTTTTTATAGAAATTGGCACAATAATTTATTCCAAACACCGCGAAAGTCGACTCGTAAAAGTTAAAATTATAAAATCATATAAGTAGTGTTAAATAACAAAAGTATTCGGGACTTTGCGAATAGTTCGTATTCGAATTTGACGTGTGTTTCTATACACTAAACTTGAAGTACAGTAACAAAATATAAAATGGTGCATATATAACATTTAGCACCGGAATTATATTTTACCGAGAGTTACGCCCTATGTGAAACGTAGATTGCGTGGCCTCTATACATGAAAACAGAAGACATGTTCTGTCTGTATATAAAAATCTCAGATACCAAAATATAAATCTTCAGGATGCCAAGGATGCATATACAAATCTAAGAAACATTGGACAAACAGGGACCTCTGGAAATCCAGAGGTGGGATCAGGTGTCAGGAATCATCCCCGGTCAGACCCGCTGTGAGTCTACAGTCAAATTCAAATGAAAAAAGTGATGAACAAATCCTAATCACAATTGACCTATCGCCAAATGCCCGACACGGTACTTTTTGGCAAACTTTCTCATTATGAAATTACAATCAAATGACCCATCAAACATATGTGTGATTATGACGTCACAATCAAATGACGTCAAAAACCCACATGGGGAGCCACGTATCAGACATTTGGCGATAGGTCAATTGGAACAGACGACTAAAAAACCGCTATCCAACAGGTAACTCAACATTTCATTTAGTGAAAACGTGTATCCGTATTTTTCTATTTACATTTAGAAGATCTTTGTCACGATTTTGAAATGTGAAATTTGATCATTTCACTAAGGAACAAAACAGGCAACAGGTAAATGTGCTGTTTGTTATTACATGTATGTAACTTACTTACGTTTTCCACTTACTGATGAAGTCTAACTGACAGAAACGATCGTCTTCAGCATTATAACTTTGGTGTTATGTTTATTATATTTACTTAGTATTAGAAGAAAAAAATGCAATACCCTACAATATACGCACGCGCATTATTTTAAGGTTGCAAAACTACTTTTACGTTATATTAATACGAGCTAAAACTTAGGTTACTTTGTTATGGTATTGTGATTGGTGTTAATTAAGCAAAATATTTTAAATTATGACCATTGTTTTATTGATGGAGATATATAATAGAAAGGTTATTAAATGTTTATGTTGAAATATTTGCACACTCTGGCATTCATATTTCAGCAAGTAAACTCAATAACCTTTACTAATTCCTAGAAGATCTACTAGGATTATATCGTTATTGTTGATCATGTAATATCATCTGTTGTCAATTTTCATATCTATTGTTTCTTAATCCGTTATAGGCTCAACTATTATTAACTATGCCAATTGAGACCAAGACAAATCCTCAAGTCAATAAGACTAAATCAGTTTCGTTCGAACAATGTTATTCGGGAAAAGTCCATTGGACTTCCGTAAATAAACAGGCTATATGTTCCCTTCATGGTCAGCACCGGTTCATGCCGGGTCCGAACCTGTTCTGCTGAGAGGGAAAAGCGTTACGGTATCAGGCGTACCGTTTCGTTAACTTGTATATGACGCTGATATTTTGTACAATGTCTACACATGTCTTAACCACATTGCACATTTTCTTTCTACCTTTAATGTTTTAGTAATACCTTCTCTGTTGAATGAAATTCTCGGTTGATATCATGTCAAGATAAATAAGTCTAAATATTTCTTACTTTGGACGATCTAAAATATGAGATTATAATACGCACAGTCGAATTTGATCTTCTTGATAAAAACTCGCGGTACAGATACTAATCAGCGCCCTAAAACGATGTCACTCATGATATAAACAGGACAGTTAGAAAAAGACTTTTTGCATTTTCATTTTACTTGATACCATCAATTTACTTAGAAATTATTTATCTAAACACAATGCCTAATGAAATATTTATGGAGTATTGCTTTTCTTCCACGAGATCGGTTATACAAGTGTGAAGTTTCTTTGTAGATATAATGAATCTTTTTCTCAAGTATTGTCAGTCGATCGTCGTTTGATCAAAGTGGATAAAATATTGACATGTGTAATAAGGCAGCAGGAGCCAGACGAATGCCTCACTTTTATATCAGTCGATCATATGAGCATAATGATTGGACAGTGAAAACACGGTAAGAAACATTGAAGAGATTAAGTATGTATTTTGATGTATTTAGACACTGTTGAAGATTAACAGCACGATTTAAAGATTAAAAACGAAAATCGAGAACAAATCCAGTGTGTCATTTGGGTATGGGAAAGTTGAGTGCTGGGTAATCCTGAAATAATATGATAAACAGCAACTGTAGACAAGGTCAATTAGTGACAAGTTTTTGTGTATCAGTACCGATCAATGCAAACTTATACTCAAATTAAAACATTTATCAAAGACTGCCTTGGACCATGAATGACAATGATAATAACGGGGATTAACACGCACGCACATTTGAATTATTTAACACTCGTTTGTGTCGCAAATGGATAATCCAGCGATATTTCCTACCATTCAGGTCAATGAAAATTCTGCGATATTTTTCTCAATCTGTTGTTATTTAGATATATTTATCGGTTTATGTTTGTCTAAATTGTGTGTTTTTAGATGAATGGAAATACGTTTTTATGAGAGTTCATCGTGGAAGTCTAGACGATAAAGTTAAATAGCTCAATATTAGATTTCAAATATTGAAAAGACGTATGTGAACCACTATACACGGATAATATGGTATGAATGACATATGTATCCACCGAAACAAAGAACAAAAACAAATAACAAAAGAAAGTGGATCTGTTTGTGGTACGTGTATTTTGTAACAGCCCGCAGGGCCTCCGTGGCACAGTGGTTGGGGCACTGCCCCTTGCTGAGCTATACTTTTTGGAGGGTAAAATAATTCACGTCTAGGGTATTTTCTGTATATTCGATATCAAAGCATACGAACTTATAGAAAACATAATTTGTTTTCTCCCACTTTGCCCATAAAAAAACAAAACTGGAAAGATAACCCAACATTTCCTTAAGTAAATATACATCATAGACACATTATGAAGTAACTATACTCGTAAATTATAGTATATATATATATATTTCGCTTTCCGTTTTGAATTAAATACGTTTTGCCTACAATTAATGTATATATTTTGTGTAAAAATAAATGATTGCGGTCTGCTTAATGTGCTTTTTTGGTAGATGAAACACAACATGCAGATTTATTTAACTTGACTTTATCATTCATCCGCGCCAAACTGACATTTTTTAGATGTGTAAATATAATTTGACCATTTCGATCAAGTTGTAAACATAAAAATTACAGATACCAAATTATTAATCGACAGAAGGTTCATGGGGCAATATACAAAGCAGGTGAAAACTAGACAAATACGAATCTCACAAAATCCAGGGGTAGGATCAGTTGCCAAGAAGGTGTGGGCATCCCCTTTTGACCGGTCACAGCCGCCGTGAGTCCACAGTCAAGTTCAAATGAAATCATTGAGGAAGGAATCCTCGTCATAATTGATAAA
The DNA here is from genome assembly GCA_030159075.1 of Atrina japonica. Taxonomy (NCBI): domain Eukaryota; kingdom Metazoa; phylum Mollusca; class Bivalvia; order Pterioida; family Pinnidae; genus Atrina; species Atrina japonica. The sequence continues at coordinate 643,692 of BROG01000082.1, forward strand.
GACAATTCAACAACCACTATCGAAAAGTGCACAATGGGTACGTTGAGTTGAAAACGTCAGATCCTCAGTTTCAATTTTCCTGTCTAACTATCAAACTCATCGAAACTGTTATTTGCACAATCCGATCGAGGAGGATTCTAAATTATAACCTATTTTTTCTTTCAGAAATATTCATTTATTTTTTTTTTTTGGTTTCTTATATACCTTTGGTACTGTTAATGAAATTTATAACCACTAAGTCGTTGCCACTGCTGGTAAACTGTTTGAGTCCCCGAGGATATACATAAACCAAGTACCTGATATTTCGGTACCAGACGATTTGTCTTATAAAGACTTGTTTCACTCATTTAAATTTTAAACTTCTTAAAAGCTAAGCTATTCATTTTCACAGATGGGTACTCTTAAGCGAATTTGGCAACACATTAAGATTTATTATTTGTCCTTGTATGATACCACTTTTTATTCGGACAAATACGTTTTTTTTTAAATTCCAGCGCAATTGATGAAGTCTTATTGACAGATATTTTCCTCTTGAGCATTTGCTTGACCTCTTTTGTAAAACTAGAACTTTGGTGTTGGTAATGATATTTATTCCATATATTGAGAAATAATATTTTAAGAATATATTTCAGATATGTGGACACAGTCTACCTATATTTAAACATTGTGAAAGTTGACTGACCCTTTTTCGATGTTCATCTCGCAGAGAACAACATGCTATACTTTCAGATTGTCATCTTCATTATAAGGCCTTTACAATTGGCAATTGAATGTGTCGCAAACTGAATAAACAGTAAGCCTTTGAATTAAATCCTCTGAAAAGAAAATTAATTGAATTAAATTGTGATTGCCAATGTAAAAGCATACGATAATTTAATTCTAAAAATAATAACTGGTTGACATAACTGAGTTTGTATGTTATTTAAATCAATCAAGTCGGTGTCATATATTACATGATTTTATATCAGGTAACAGGACATCCGAATATCCAGATATAATACAGCGAGGAAGGAGTTTAATAGAAAATGCAAATATCTCGATCTTTGGGCGATTTGTAATGACGTCATGCTCAAAGCAGATTCATTTCCTATGTGATTTGGACCTTTGTACTTTAAATATACAAATGCTTTATGTCAGGTATTCATTGAATTTTACCTGAAATTGAACATTTCTCACGTGCAAAACTGATCATTTCTGTCTAATAAATGAAATTTTGTTGTCTAATATATGGGATAAATAATTTGGTCATTAAATGTATGGATACAACCTCTACACGTAAGTTGGATAACTAAATAAAGACTAAATGAGG